>JAWNZC010000444.1:2115000-2411322 GCA_035771165.1 Paragorgia papillata | reverse complement strand
TGTTTCGAATTGGCAATCATTACGTCATCCCGTCAGGCTTTGCGAAACTGATGCGTGCTAAAATGCTAATTAATCTTCATATGTTCTTTCTTCGCTTTCCTGATGTCTATAGTCAAGTTGTTTGAAGTGAAGTGAAGTGAAATGTTCTTTCTTGGACGTGTTCATGATCTTATATATACGCTTAGTTACAATCGCTGATTCAACACCCGCAGGGACTCGACATATGAATGCTGTGTGGAAATGGAAATACGTTAAATACAGGCAATCGTGTTTTGTGTATTGCGAATTGTGTTTTCTATCGGAGAATTAGATTGTGTTTTGACTATTTTCTGTGACCAATGATGTTTAGACTTTTATAGATTTTAGCACTATACGATGTAATTGCAGCTGCGAGTTTGCAGTGAACGCCTGAGCAGGCGTCTTGTTATCACTAGGTTCAGCGCATGACTAGAAGAGCGACGTTAGTAATCATATATTCTTCTCAGTCATACCCAATCCTCTATCGCGCTATCCGTGCAATACAAGACAAGACCGTTTTCGGAGCTTAAGGATTACCGTGCAGAACAGTACAAGTAAAAAGAAACCCAAACAAACTAGACCTGCTTTTTGTCAGATCTCGAATTTCGACGATTAAAAGTCGTGCGCGAATTCGTTCCGTACTAGCTTCCATTCAATTTCGTGAGTTCCATCAGCGAAAGCGAACTAGATCGTGCAAATTCCGGTACGGTTCGGAATTCGTCCGGTACCGTGTGCAAACGGAACCCACGTGTAAACAGACGTGACGGTGCAAATTTTGATAGCTTTTAAAATCGTTTGGTACCGCGTAAACGAGCGCCAAGCATGGGCAAAAATCATAGTCTGTTCTCCGAAGAGCGGCACCTCGCCCCTGTATAGCGGACACATGGGAGCACATCCCCAGGGTGAAAATACATAACTAAGACGTCATGCAAAGAAGTCTAGATCTTTTTTACCGTAAGCCTTTTAAATCTATTTTTTTCATCAATTAAACATCAGTGCCCAGCAATCATATGACTTGTTGCTAACAAAGTTATTTTGTTATCTCACTTTCAAATTGATAAGATGAGCAGCTGCAGCGTGCTAGCAGGTGGCGGCCACATGCAATATGAAATTGAATACGACTGCACTTGACTGTATATGCCTCACGCTTGAAAGGCCTATTTCAACTTGATATACATATATAAAAACAGAGGTCTGCAGAGCGCTGTCGGTTTACTGCAAGTTTTCAAGTTTCGTCTAAATCAAACCCATAAAGACGATGATACAGTCATGAAAGCAGTTGAGAACATATTTGAAATAATCCAAGCAAAATCCGTGGGCTTCGATATATAAGACACAATAGTAGTTCGGTATAAGAACCGTGTGAGTACAAGCCGCTGTCTTTTTTGCGTTGGTAATCTAAAAACAACGAAACGCTATCAAGCAGATAGTCACAAGTGTTTAAATTAAAGCTATTTCACATAAGCACGAAGTACTTTGTCTATATATAGGATTGAGATGTATTACCATATAATTTCCCATTCAAAACGAGGAAATTTACTAAACAAGAGAAATCCCACTCATAATCTAGTATGCAAAGGAGTAAACAAATTATCGAACGGAAAATAGAGATAATGAATTGCGATGTAAAGTATTCACGAAAAAAAATTGTGCCTAAATGTTTTAATAAAGTATTAACGCTGCGACAAGTGAAGCGTTGCATGATGATTATTATACAAGTGAGATGCGCGTGCGAGTTAATTAACTTCGTTCTGATTGGCCGAGAAAACAATCGGATGTACACTAACAAAAGGACCACATGTCCTTTTGTGTCTCGCTAAATAATTTAAAATGCGTTTGAAAACTTAAACGCGGTCATTTTATATGCTGATTGCACAAGGCGGTAGTTGAGGACAAAGAAACGGTAGCACTGTAAACAGAGCACGCGGTAAACGTAAGAAACAAGCGACACGGAGAGCAACACTGGATACTCTAGAACAAACGAGCCTCTCGCTACAGTACTACAGAGTACAGACTGAACGTTGCAGCTGGTAACCGCTTGCGGATTTTAATTTAATTTCATCTCATTTGTCGGCAAACGAGATCATCTGACAGAACTACAGAGGCATCCATACAGACCGAGACCTATACGATGGGTGACGAGATGCTGACTCTCTTTTACGACAAAGAGATTCTTAATTATACGAAAGCGGCGGAAGGCAAGAATATCTCCGACTACGAAAAGGAGGCCGAGTTTCGCCTATTCCGCGATTATTTTGGCCTCATACACTTGATCCAGAGCTGCAAAATGGAAAGTCCGCGCCAAAAGCAACGTGGATACGAAGAAATGCTAGGATATTCCACCGCAATGGAACGGAATAGATTAGATAGCGTTGACTCGGATATATGGAGTGATACCTCAAGTGGTGGACGAGATTTGGATACGTCGCTGGATAGCATGCCCGCTCTGGCTGCAAGCCCCTCGCTGGCTCCAGGGTTCTCTGCTACGAGAGGTATGGTGATTCGCGAGAACGAAACAGCTCAAAGTTTGCGAGGACGTCCAGTATTGGCAGACGCCAATAAGATCGCACTGGGACGACGAAACCAGAATGTTTGTGTATTTTGTCGTAACAACGGCGAAAGCAAGAAAGTCTACGCGAGCCACGTCTTAAAAGATTCCCAAGGGAACACGATGTGCCCTATTCTCCGAGCTTATACTTGCCCCTTGTGCAAAGCGAGTGGAGACGAATCGCACACAATCAAATACTGTCCAAAGAACAAAAACAACCGATTGGACAAATGAGGGGGAAGAAACAAGTTTTACCACAAACAAGATACCGCTTGAACAGAAAGACGTTCAGGAGCTAAATGTAAATGTACATATACGGAGTGCATATAGTTTATATATTGAGCGTCGGGCCGCTTTGTCGCGAATGGTCGATCAGAATGTTTACATAAAGCGCTTTACACATAGCAACAAGAATAGCGATTTCGCCGTTCAATTTCAAAACGTCTCTTCATATACAAAGTTGTTATAGAAAATTATCGGCTATTATTCATTATCCGCAATGGCGTGCATGGCAACAATAGAGCACTTTTACTAGCTAATAATGTACGCAATTCTGTACACGAGTACTTCGCGACACGCGACCGATCATGTGGCTCTACGTTTGGGAATGACTTCTTAAAATATACTACACGACTTCGTAATACGAAGAGTGCATGTGTGGCTTTTTTCTTAATTTCGATAAAGGAACACGGTTTGTGATATTCATGCCTCGCTGCAGGTGGGAAAAAAAGTAGATTGATATTCGTACAGAATTTATAATTTCTATGAAAAGAAGTAGATATAAGTAAATTTAAAGAGGACTTTTCGTGCCAATGCGCGATTAAGTGCAGGGGCTTTAACTTTGAAGCGAGTTTAGGACTTGTGAAATGTTATAATTTTTGCTAATAATATAGTTTTTTTTAATAATACAAAGTACGCGTCGAGGCGCCGAAAAGTTGCCTTATAATACATATGATGGAAATTTGGTTACTTTTGTATCAAAAATTTTTAGTAATGTTTTTATATATGATTGCAAAAGAAAACTTATACAGTGTGTAATTGATATCAGGAGCAAATAATTTCGAATTTATAGATTCGCTAGTTAGTTTTTCAAGTCAGATCAAAGATCTAATTTTTAAGTCTTGTATAGTTGTAACGCTTTTGTTGCCCGGTTGAAAAAAAATATATAAATAAATATATAAAGATATATACCCAGTATCGAAATGCAGCTTCGTTGCTGTGGGGTACAATGTAAACATGCAGTTAAATTCTTGATTTAAATTTGAATTTGTGTATATATGATTTTAGTAATATAGATATTATGAATGCTAGCTTGTGGTGTAGATAATGTTTACAGCCTTTATGTTATTGTATTAAAGTTTTATGATGCAATTTCGGGTCGTTAGCTCTATTTCTATTCTCTAAAGTCAAGAAAACCGGAATGAGGAGGTATACTGGATATACCGAAGTTGCTAGGGCATGGCTAACAGGAAGTGGATTTGTGAAGCGCCGTTCCTTAGCCTTTCACTAGGTTTTCCTGTGCGGTTTTTACTTATTGTCGTGCAATGACGAACGGAACGACTTCATGCGGTTTCTTTGTGAAGACCCGTAGTTCTTCACAACTGGCCGCCTTTGTATAAAACTGCTATATTAATCTTTCGCATTTAGATCTGGTTTTGTAAAAGGATACCGAGAAAGCCTTCGACTGCACAGCGGACACATTCAAAGACAGTGTAATCCCGCGGAAAGATTTGAGAAAAGATACTGGGATTTAGAATAGTTTACATTGGGATTGTTCCCACAGATAAAAGATTAAAAGTCTAAATAGAATGAATAAACATTAGAGAAGTAATTAATAATACTGAAAGGAACACCGAAGACACTGTGCCAAAAGCTAGATTAAAAACGTAAACATCAACGTTAGATTTAAGACCAAAATAGACAGAGTATAAGTCCTCTTCAAATCCCAAGTATAGTACGCCCGCCATTAGGAGCCGTCACTCAATTCCGTATCGTTTCAACAACGTAGACATTTTGTGGCAGGTGAAACGCTAAATTATACAGTTTATGTGTGATACAAAGAACGAGCCCTTAACCATGCAGTAATAAAAACATCCATCTTCGCCGATTTCTCGCAATTAACTAACCCAATGGCAATGTATATAATGCCTGCATGATTATTTAGATTCAAGTTCTCGGCGCGAGATCTAGAGGTAGCACTTGCGTATATGTCTCACGATGGCCTTGACTGATATATGTCCTCCATCTCCATCGAAACGTTAGACTCCTATACGTTCTCTGTTTCGGAAGTATAGTCAAACCTTACTATATTTCGATTGTTGTTTCAACACTGTCTACTCAGCACGCTACTTTTATTCCTTATTTCTATATTGCTTCCTTAACATCGTTGATACGTTGAAGAAATTATTAGCAGAAAAACGAACTTCTTTGCAGTAAATCGCGTAAAATTCGCGTGAATTATATAGCTATATATATATATATATATATATATACGTAGTAATTTTTCTAAAAAAACGTTGTCTAAGCCGAGAAAATCAAAGCTAAAACTTATGTAAATCAAGAGGAATCTGTATCACGTATACAGACACTCATTAAACATGGATTTTCTTTGTGTTTTCCTCATGAATTATTAATGAGTTTTAGAAATATATATATATATATATATATATATATATATATATATATAAATGCAAATGCGAAAAAAAAAGCACGCTTTTAATTTTTAACTTTTAGTCTATTTTAATGAAAAAGTTGATCTTGGAAATGTACTATAATTATATATTGGTCAATACACCAGTTTCATAATAACGATTAATTTGAATATATTTTATGTGCATCTTAATAATGGCCTCGTTTGTTTGTCTGCAATACAAAAGAATCTTTGCTTCATAACGAGGCCAGAAAGGTTCATTTAGATGCACGTAAAAGACTATTTAAAGTAAGAGGTCTATAAAGTATTTTATTATATGGCTTTGTAATATCCTGAGTTCTGATTGGTCAACGCATGGTCCGTAAAAATGCGTATCCGGACCACGGTCCGTCTTTTTCCGTATCCGGACCGCTGTCCGGGATGTTGATTTTGCTTCCGTAAATTTCTAAGGTTTTCACACTAAGTTGGATACAATAATTATCGAAAAACTTGAAATAGCCATATAATAAACGCTTTATTAACCTCGTTTACTCGGTCTGTACGGGAAAATATCAGACCTCGGCCTTTTTTGAACGAACCTCGCCTGCGGCTCGGTCCGAACTGTCAAGACGTCGGTCTGATATTTTCCCGTACAGACCCCGTTCTCGGTTAATAATCTCTTATTAAAAGTGGTCTAGAAAGTGTTTTTTCTCTCTGTTAGTATAATTAAGCTTTATGTTGAGCGGGCACTTTGTTACTATATTTCAATGAATATCCAGTCAATATTTTTCTAGCCTATTTTACTTTGTTTTTCATATCGATTCTTAAGTCATAAAAGGAATAAATAAATCTTAGTATTTCCTTTGGTTTGAACACAATAGACCCCCTTTTCCACCAAAAAAAGATTTCAGTCTGAAGGAAACATAATACCGTTGATGATTTAAATAAGTTTGTTGTTGGCTAAAATGCTTTTTCCGACGAAAAAATTCGTTGAGAAGAAAATCTTTAATTTGGTGAACTGCCAAGATTTTAGGGAAGTAAGTAGTGACGTTCCGCCGAGCCAAACAGAGCTGGAAGAAGGTTGGAAGAAGCTTAATTACTAGTCAAGAAGGTTCAAAGTGAAAACACGTTAAATACTATACATAAGACAAGTCTGAAAAAGTTAATTGATCAAACAAAGGAAGGTATATATATATTTATTTACAGCCAAACATTGCTTAACGATGCAACAAATGCGCAGTACTGGCAGTAACAGCAGTCGGGCACGCGGTGAGACATCTATACAAAGTCTGCCTATCTGCAGAATTAAGCTAAGGAGCTAGTCACTGAGCACAGTACAGCAGGAGTCAGTGCTTAGTAGAGCAGTATGGCATAGATTACCCAGACAAAGCTGGAAAATGAATGCGACGAAAACCAAAATTCTCACCATTTCGAGAACTTGATTGTGAAAATTTGATCAGTATCCTATATATACCAGGAAACTTTTTCTAACTCTATAGTAAAAGCTCTTAACCACATAATAGTAAGTCGTGATATAAAGATGATTAACATTAAACGTTAACCTAATTAAACTGAAATACAGAAAAATTGTGGGTGGATTTTTCACCTCGACTATCTCTAACTGAAAAATAATTAAATATTCAAGGAAATCGTTAGCTTAATTTTTACAATTATGTATGCATGTGTATTGTTTTAAATCTTGATTCTAAAAAAACCCAACACATGTTCGTACAGGATACCAATTTGAGTATCTGATAATATATACATACAATCAAGTGATCGAGGCCATGCCACCTGCAATATCAAGATTAAAGTATGACGCTGTCGTGTATGTTGGACAAAAAAAAATACATACATTCAACAGAACTGCCAAGCGATTTTTATGTCAAACCGCTAAAACTACACAGAAAAGTCCATTATATAAGTTAACTATATATAATTAGCTTTTAGCTAATAAAAAATGAAAAGTAAAAAAAAAGTTTTCAATCCAAATTTATTTTGATGCATCATCATCCCTCCCAATTTTTGTTTCAGTTATACAGGGTGTCCCAAAAAAATGCACCCCACCGTTTTTGTACTGCATCTTCTTTAATTTGGGTACAAGAAGTAAATTTTTATATCACTCCGAAAGCCCACTCACTCCTTCTTTGTTGTCTGCAATTATTAGAGCTAAATAGTCATCTATTCGCTTCCTGGAGTCATTTAAAGAGGCAACATCAAAATTTGAACTTGTCCAAATTATGCAAATTATCTATGCTACCTACAGATTTGGAAAAATACAGGGTGTCCCAAACGAATGTCGCCCATCCCGTTTTTGACCACAGCTTTTTTTGAGTGCGGAATACAAGTTTGAATACATACTAGTTCATGTGAAAACTGACCACAGGGGAATAAAGTTTGATTCCAAATGAAGCAATGCGGCATCAAATCGATCATGTGGGGTTCCTTGGGGGTAATAACAATGCTCATGAGAGTTCCATGCACATGTTTACCATGTAGGCAGAAGTGCACTTTACTTCATTCGTCTTAAGATCGTTGGATAACAATTCACTCCCGAGGAAAGAGCATTCATGGTACATTCCTATCATGAAACAAGAAGCCCAACAAGGACAAGGGAAGCCTTTAGAAGATTTCCAAATCTTGACGTAGCATACATAATTTGGACAAGTTCAAATTTTGATGTTGCCTCTTTAATAATAATAAATGACTACAGGAAGCGAGTAGATAACTACTTAGCTCGGAAAATTTCAGACAACAAAGAAGGAGGGATGGGCTTTCGGCGTGATATAAAAATTTACATCTTGTACGTACCATAATTAAAGAAGGTGCACCTCATAAATGGATGGGGGGGCATTTTTTTTGGGACACCCTGTATAGCAAACGTTAACTTGTTTTTGCTGCCGTATTTCACTGAGAAAGTTAGCATTCTTCAAACGTTCGCAGTTCCCTTCTAAATTTACTTTCCCTGCCATTAATAAAACGTATAGCACAAGCCTTTCGTGTGTTTCCTTGACCAAAGCTATATACATCTGCTTAAATGAAAATTTGCCTTTTGCTTATCTTGAATTATACTGTCTTATTTTTATTCGTTTCGACTGAGACAGAGACTATAGAAAAAACTGCAAGTTAATGTTATTAATAATACAAAAACAAATCAGGTGTGTTTATTTTAATACAGGCCTGTTTAGAAAAATCCAGTAAAAGCGGACAAACCCAGAGTTGCTGCACTAACGTATTTTTAGTTAGAATTGTACAATTTAACCATGCATTGACCATGGCAAACAATTTTTTACAAGCTATATTTCAAGTTTGTTACCACGACAAAATCGCTATATTCCATAGTATTCTATTGTAACCTAAACTTCTACTTTTAACATTTTATCCTATATTTAGATTTGATTATATATTATATAGAAGCGAACATCAGTATGATGAGATTAACATAAGCATATATGTCATTTCGTCATTCACACATATTTAGGAGGTGTTTATATATGGAGGAGGGCCAGCCCTCTTTGGTAGGGTTAGAAAAAAAGAACTCAATAAGGAGGGCTGGAGTTTCCCATGCATGTAAACGCACTCAAGAGGGCTGGCCCTCTTAGGAAGGTTAGCAAATCGAAGCTCAGTATGTATACACGGTAAAGTTTGCCTTGGTCAACTTTTTATTTTACAAGTTGCATTTGTTCATGTGTTTGTTATAAATTCAAATCGTGTTTGCGAAAACATGATTTCGGGCTTCGTGGGAAAGCTGCACAAGTCGGTAAACAAGCCAACGCGAGGTGAAATCCAGCCCTCTTACTAGGGCTATAGCCCTACCAAAAAAGCTCATGCAAACACGAGGTAAATTCCAGCCCCCCTTACTAGGGCTAGCCCTACCAAGAGGGCTGGCCCTTCTCCATATAAACACCCCCTTAGTCTCAAACTTGAAGGATCTTACGTAATTCTTCCATAAGCCGGCCGTTAGGGCGATTTGTCCACGGTCTTGAAAACAAGGAGACGGCTAATATGGATACGTTCTAATTTTTTATTTTCCTCGAGTCCCACTCACTTATCTCAGAATAACCCATTTTAACACAATTGTCTCGAATCTATCCACATACGTCCGATGTTGTTGCCATAAAAATGTTTGTAACGCAATGTGTCTCCACAATAGGCAATCACCTTTTAGTTGACCTAGATAGGTCACAATGCATTGCAAATTCAAGATGACGTCACTATTCGTAAAACAAATGACTAAAATGAAACTTAATGAAACAAAAATTAAGTTTGTCTTATTTGAAAGAACACTAGTTAAAATGACAAAGAAACATCTTTTGCAGTTTTTGGTTTATCAGCTTCGTTTTTTAGATATCTCACTTTGTTTGATATGTAAATGTACATGTATTGACGTACACGTGCATAATGACTTATCCGAGGCTATAATCTTTGCCAGGGGTGGCGCCAGAGAGGGGGCAGAGGGGGCTGCAGCCCCCCTGTCGGGGAACGCTAGCAATGATATATAACCTTCTTCGATACGTAAATGTAACAACATATGACATTTACATATCAAACAAAGTGAGATATCTAAAAAACGAAGCTGATAAACCGAAGCAAGAAAAACGAAAACCTGCAAAAAATGCTGCTCTGTCATTAAAAGTGTTCTTTCAAATAAGACAGAATTAAGTTTCGTTTCATAAGCACTTTAAGAAATCTATTTCACTGACACTAACGTTTGTTTGTACTCACCTGCTTTACGCTGACTAATGAGAGAATTAATGAGATTGATCAATAAACAACGGGCCAGAGCCACGTGAAAGTCTTCCGTGCCAAGCACAATCACTAGCATAATTTCGCTTCGCCAAAATGTAGTGCAATTCAAGCAATACTTTATGAAAGCTAATGCGGCCTATACCTATTTTTTTTAAATATTATACCTAGTTTGTAACTTGTAATCATTTTATCTTGTACCGTTTAATACGTGTCCCAAGAATGAAAACTGAAGGAACCGTTATACTGATTAAAAAAAAGTAACGATTACAAGGAACTATAGTTACATACAACACAACCCACTGTGTCATTCTCACAGCTATCCTTTATTTTTATTTTCTTTCTTCCAGAGTAGATTGAACTCTCATATATACTAATCGAAATTTTCATTATTTCCAGTTCCTAATATACATGTAAACTACAAATAGCTGGTCAGTTCATGTATTTTTACAACCTTAGTTTTTCATCCGAGCCTTGGTAGCTCAACGGTTAGAGCATCTAACCGGTTATTATTTAGAAAGTTGCAGGTTCGAACCCTGCATGTCAGGGGCTCAGAAAGCTTTTCTACACAAAGATACGACTACCGTCAAAGGCGTTAAAAAATTCACGCATGCTAAATTAACGAGATCTACATTAATCATTAACTTTATTCTTGGACTGAATTGAAATCTTTTGCAGTCAGTGTACGTAAAAGCTAATTTTTAGTATGGCTTTGGTTTCGCATCAATTCTGCTCGTCACTATAAAGAATTATGTATTTTGATTTTGTAAACTAATTATTTGTTGAAAAGAACTCGATAAACAATAAAAACGCCTCTTCAACCACTTGTGTGGTAATCCTTAGCAACGAACGTCCCCCACACGGAACATTTTCACATGTCTATTTCACTCGTATATAGAGGTTATCTATAAAACTTGTGTCCCCTCTCAGTTGTCTACGTAACCTAAAGTAGGCCCTTAATTTACTCTCAATCTTGTTTACAAAAAGTTGTTTATGGTACGTCAGTTAAACTGGGCGACGTCGTTCCGACAGTTCTAAGAATTTTTGGCGTGAGAAAATTTCGAGTGTTGTATATATATATATTTATACAATACCCTGGTTGCTATACGTGTTTTAACAGATCACGTCAGCTGACTTGTTTATTTTTTTCTTCATGCCCCAAAATCCGGGAAGAGTTTCGATAAAAACCTTTTAAATTTTTATTGTATAAAACAAATAGATTCCATTTTTTTGTTGTCTGTTCAGTTATAGATGCACAGAGGACGTCACAACGTGGTAAGAACATCAGTGACCCACTCGACTGCGTCTCGTGGGCAACTTTTTTGTTCTTACCACGTTGTGACGTCATCTGTGCATCTATAACTGAACAGACAACGGCAAAATGGAATCTATTTGTTAATTATATATATATATATATATATTTATTTATTTATTTCATGATTGAGTCGGTTTTCTTTGATGTACCGCGGGCTGTATATAGCATACAGCCCTATGAATACTAATTAGATAAGAAATGAAGAAAAAACTAGGAAAATCTTTTTCAAATTTCAGTCAAATATGTCTCACTTCAAAACCGATAAAGACTTTTATTCGTGGAATGTGGATGCTCGTCTGTTTCAACTAATTCCAAACTGTGAAAAATATAATTTAGCCAACGGTCCATGGTGACGCAAGTTTTGTTTTCGGAATCTTATTCTCATTGGCTGCATGGTGATTACATTTTCTCGCATATGATTGGCTCTCTGAGCATCGGATGATGCAAGCTTACTACCTCCTGTTTTTAGCCACGAAGCTTCGAACGTTATTTACAAGCTGTTCGAAAGAAACACGTTTAAACTGAAACTTTTTTGAACAAACAGAACTTGACCAGCAAAGGTTAAGAAGCTGCTTTACTGATATCTGCCATCATTTTCCCCAATTTGTTGATGCCGAGTGGCCAATTTTAAAACCAGACTTTGTTCGACGACTTCCAGTTTTTGCCGACGGGATACTGAAAAAGAGCAGAGCAGTTGGGGTTGACTTTTTGTACGTGGGTCATCTTCACGTAGCGTTGGCCGGAACTGTCAACTTCAAAGGAGAAGCTAGTGTTTACCGTGAGAGAACGCTGTCCTTCGCGACCTCTTCTACACCAGTAGAGAACGACGTGAAACCATACACAGAGGAGAATAGAAAGGGGCTGGTTGAGGTTAAACACTTCGCTAGCTGGTTTTCAACTTGGCAACTTGGTTTGTGCTGAACGTTTTCTTTTCCACTTTGCTTCAGCTGTTTTATTTTGGCGTCTATAACCATGGTTTGACTTTGTAAACCTTGGGTTGGAGGTAATTTTAATTCCCCTGTTGAACGACGTAGAATTCGAGTACCTTTCTACACCCTTTCGGGGGGAAGTCTGCACGCAGGCTAGTATAGTATATCATTTTGTAATTATTGTTATATTTTGAGGGCCGTAATATGTTAGATAACCTTTTTGGTTAATACGTCTTTTCCCTCGTGAAATGACGTTTTATTCTATTCTATTCTATTCTATTGTAACACGTACGTCTGTCGTAGCTAGTTTTTATCAGCTTAGTGCAGTGCAGAGTTGCAATAAAGCTGGCAACAAGTCTGTTGGGACAAGTTGTAACAACATTGTTGATTGCATCAGGCTTGCTACAATTTGTTCTATCAACCCTGTTATTCCTTGTTATCAACAGACTTGTTGCGGGTTAATAATAATAATAATAATAATAATAATAATCGCTATCTATGGGCAGAAATACGTGATATTTGCGTCCGCACGCATGCAGCATTGCGTCAGCCAGCAAATTGTGATTAGCGTATGCGTATTGGGGAGCATCAATGGTGACACCGCCAACGTATTGTTTAAAGTGGGCTCATAAAGCTTGCCATATATTGTATATTGTAGCAGACAGCATTAGACTTTCGTTTCAGAACTTTATTCGTGAACTCTCTTACGCAGTTTACGAATTATTAACCTAACTCTACCTAATGCTTTTACTTTCAAGAATAATAATTATTATCTATAGCTAAAAAGTCAGTTGACCGCACCTATATTTATCTATTTTTTTTTAATAATTTTCATATATTAACTGTCTCGAGAGACACACTCTAAATGTTAATTAAGAGAACTAAATAAAAGCAATTAGTGTTGGTCCTTTGTCCATATCATTACCGACCCAAAATTAACGATCTATACAAATAGTTTATTTCTACTAATATTTACATTAGGACAAGGAAACGTTCTCCAACAAGCACAATTTCGTCACGGGCCTAGTTAAATGAGTCGACTGCGTTTTTACAACCGCTGACCTCACTTTTCCGTCGCTCCCACAGTGAACTTTAATAACTCTAGCCGAGGGCCACTGCCCTCGAGGGGTATTTTCCTGTATTATGAGTACAATATCATCCTCTTTGATATTTTGTTGTGGAAAATTCCATTTTTGTCTTTCTTGAAGAGTTCGTAAATATTCTTTAATCCACCGTTTCCAAAATATGTTTGCCAAATATTGCACTTGGCGCCACCGTCTTCATGTGTATTGATCCTTTTCGTTGAAAACTCCCGTTGGAAAGGATGGATTACTTCGGAGTAACAAAATGTGATTTGGAGTTAAAGCTTCTGCATCTGTGTATATAGGACTATCACTGTTCGGAGTAATGAGTCTGCTGTTCAAAATTGCCTCTACTTCAGCCATTGTGGTTAAAGCGCCTTGAGGATTCTTTTTACGGAGCGTATCAATCTTTCCCACACGCCACCTGAAGATCCACTTAATTTCTTTTTGACGGAAAAACTCGTTTAGTTGGGTTTGATTCCATCCCTGAATAGCTTCTCTGAGTTCACGTTCTCCTCCCTGAAAATTCGTCCCTCTCGCTTCGAATCTCTGCAGGTTTTCCACGGCGAGCTATGAAGCGGCGCAATGCATCAATAAACGAATCTGTATCGAGAGAATGCGCAATCTCGAGGTGTACAGCTCGAATAGCTAGGCACGTAAATATACAACCATAACGCTTCACGCGAGCACGTCCTTGCTTCACGAGTAGTGGTCCAAAATAATCTATCCCAACATACGTAAAAGGAGGCTGATCTGGTTGAACCCGACTCTTGGGTAAATCCGCCATCATTTGCTCACATTGGATCACATTTCTTCTTTCGCATTTCAGACAATGCCCAATAACTCGACGAACGGCGACGCGACCTCTGATAATCCAGTAACGTTGTCGTACGGATGATAGCACGTGCTCTCTTCCAGAGTGTCCTAAGTCTTCATGATAATGCTCGATAATTAGGTTTGTCAGATGGTGATTGTTTGGAAGTATCATAGGATGTTTGGCATCTGAATCTATTGGTACGTTTCCAAGACGTCCTCCAACTTGAAGTATTCCGTCTTCTAACTTAGGGTTTAACTTGTAAAGTGCACTTGCCGCTTTCATCTTTCGTTGGTTGATGTACTGAAACTAGTTACTTTTTCTGAAGAAGTAACTGTAACTAGTTACTTTTTGAAGAAGTAACTCTTCTGTTCAATTTTGGTGGAGTTCTGAACATCTATCTGGCGTAGCATGGCAATTTATTTCGAGAATGCTTGATTTTGTACGAACATCACAAGTTGCTCCTCTGCTCGTCTCATCTCTTTGACCGACAGGTAGCATCGATTCATGGCTTTTACATCCCGTTTTCTATCTTTTGAACGGCAGGTATGCATCATGAATTCTTTAAAACGCATTAACCACGCAATCCCCTTTTTGAGCTTGTTCCAAGAATAGTATCTCGAAATTAACGTGTCCAACACATTCTCTTGAGTAATGGCGTGACTCTGAACTTCGATCTTTATCTCAGGGTCATCACTTGGCAATTCGGACACTTTGCATGGTGAGACAGGCCAATTTTCTTCTGGACCCCACAAAAATAAAGGACCAGCAAACCATTGCTTATTTCTTACCATCTCCTTGGCGGTTAAACCTCTAGTTGTGTTGTCAGCAGGATTCAATTTTGATTCCACAAACTTCCACTGACTAGGCAACGAGCCGCCATGAATGACTGAAAGGCGATTCGCCACGAAGGTGTGAAATCTTCTAGTGGTATTATTGATAAACTGTAGAACAGATGTAGAATCGGTCCAAAAGACGGTTCTGTCGATGACCATATCTACTATCTAGTTTATCATTCGATTTAATTTAACTGTCAATGTCGCTGCAGACAACTCTAGCCTTGGTATTGTGATCGTTATTAAAGGTGCCAGACGCGACTTTCCAAACACGAACGAACAATGGACGTCTCCTTCAATATTGGCCATACGTAGATACGAAACGACTCCATAGGCATACTGCGATGCATCTGCGAAGTGATGCAACTCTATAAATCGCATTTCACCAGGTACCGCTGGCTTTAGACATCTTGTCACAGAGATGTTGGCTATTTCTTGAAGATCGGAGCGCCACTGTTCCCAATTGTTCAATTCCGCATCATCGATTGCGTCGTCCCAACCAATCTTTTTCTTGCAAAGTCCTTGTAAAATCCTCTTGGCTGTTAAGACAAATGGCGCTACAAATCCCAACGGATCATACACCGAGCTTACGCTCGAGAGAATGCCACGCCTAGTCGCTGGATTATCTTTCTCCACGATTTTGAAGCCAAATTCATCACTTTCAACATTCCATTGTACACCAAGGGTGCGTTCCCACGGTTGTTGCTCTGAATCAATATTAACCACTGAGGCAGCTCTCTCTTTCTCAGGGATTGCCTCCATCACTTCTTTATTATTGGACACCCATTTCGTAAGGTGAAACCCTCCTAATGACAGCAAATCGCTGAGTTGATGAACAAGACATTTAGCATCGACGATTGTTTGTGTCGACTTCAAACAATCATCGACGTAAAAGTTCTTCTCAACGGTCTTGATGGTTTCAGCATGACATTTCTCGCGATTATCGCGAGCTGTCTTCTTGAGGCAGAAATTTGTGCAACTCGGTGATGACGTGGCTCCAAATATGTGAACCAGCATCTGGTGATCTTCTGGTTCTTTGGTTAAATCGTTGTTAGGCCACCACAGAAAGCGCAAGACATTACGATCGTCTGGACTCACTAGTACCTGATGGAACATCGCTTCAATGTCAGCCACAACAGCGATTGGCTCCTTTCCGAAACGAACTAGAACGCCTACCAGATTGTTCGTCAAGTCGGGACCTCGAAGAAGCTGCTCATTTAAAGAAGTTCCTTTTAACTTAGCTGCACAGTCGAAAACAACGCGGACTTTTCCAGGCTTGCGAGGATGGAAAACAGCAATAGTATTGAGGAGAGTCTCACAGTTATTTAAATCATCTGCCCAACCCATTTTTACCAAGGTAAGTTCACAATTTTGCATTTGACGAGCCAGCTTGAGAAGTGCTGGGCCATCCATTGGTTTAATTGGCTGTCCTCCGGTTGTCTGCTTAATATGCGACTGGGCCACCACATGCGGTCTTCCAAACTGCTGTAATAAAATTTCTCGGGCTTTCTTGTATCCTCAGTACTTCTGGGTCGAGAATATACTGCAATCTTCTATCGCTTCCCGAGCTTCTCATTTACAATGTTGAATTAGATAGACCAATTTCTTTCTTGCACTCCTTGTTTCACTCTCAATATTCGTCTCAAAATTAGTAACAAATCTCCAATAATTCAGTGGATTTCCACCGAATGTAAGTAGTTCTGGTTTGGGCATATTAAATCCTTCATTCATTGCATATGTTACACTTTGAAGTTTTCGCTGCTCGTCTGGGCTTGGATGTAAGGTAGAATGTCGTAAACCGTTGAAGTCAGGTAACCTACCACCAATGTTCTCTTCACCTTCCGATATAACGATACCTGGGGCTTTCGGTACTGGATCGTTTCGCGTCGGCATATTTATTTTTATGTAGCTCTGGCCCTCGTGAATTAATTTCAAACCCAGAAGGTACGTGTTGTACTCTTTGCTCGGTTCTTGCGGATGGATAGAGCTGGGTCCATGTTTCCTGTTACCAAGCAACCAGGCGTAGTCAAGGGCATACGCTTATCCTCTTTTGGTGCGACATAATTTGATTGCATATATAGATTTGTAATCTTTCTTGAAGAATTTTCTTTCCTTGGTCATTAACTCGGTTTCCCCCATAATACGTTCACTAAGCTCAGCCTGTTCATATTCATTCCGCAGTTTTAAAGCATCCTCTTCCCCTTTCACTTGAAGTTTCTTTAACTCCAGGGCTTTCATTTTTTCAAGCTGCTGCATGTAACTTCAAGTGAGCCAGTTCTCTTTTCTCCTTAGCCTCGTTCATCTTCATCACTGAACTTCTATGGCTTCGAGAGCTAGCATAACTTCCCTTTGTTTTAATTAGCGGATCCAGCTTGACTAATTGAATCTCTCGGCCGAATATCGGGCTGGCATTCATTCATCTGTACCTTTTCTATCCATAAATCAAGCTCTTGTATAAAAGCACAATATTCCCGAACTCGTCCTTCGTAAGCCTCATTAGCATGTTCTATGTCATCTGGTTGATTTAACAATGCGACGTAATGATCATGAACTTCTTTAAACTTATCAAAGGCTGTATCGAAACCTTTCTTTCTTCCAAGAACTTCTTCTAGGTTACGTTCATCCCTCATTGAATCTTATTTTCATTTAAATATTCGAATCCATTCCCGTAACTGGGATAGCCCAACCAACTTATTGGCCAATTTTAACACCAAATTCTCGATTATCGGCATCTCTGAAACATATGGCTCCAAACGTTAACCCATTCTGTTGATATTGATTACTATACGTTTATTCACAACTATCGCTCTAATAGATCTGGTGGAGGCGTCGGACTATACTATACGTTGCTTCTGAATTAAGCCCTGTTTACACGGCCAAAATTTACCGAGCGGGATCTGAGCCACATCTGACTTTAAGCATGTATAGTAAGTAACGTCAAAGAGGAACATTCTAATTGAGTGCATGTCGCTAATGGTTTTGGTGCTTTAAGCGGGCTTAAAATGTCCGTGTAAACAGATCGGCGTAAATTAATCGCGATTAGTTTGCACCACCTCAAGGAGGTGGCGATCAGTTAATAGAGAGCTTAAGCATATTAGGCGTTTTTGAGACACGGACGGTGACCGGAAGAACAGGAATACAATACAGAACTACTGAACCGCGTATTCTTTGAAAATACTTTTTTACCCAAAACAAAGGCTAGGAATAATCACATATCTAACCTGTTAGCTCATAAGCTTAAATTTCATCTTTATTTAAAAATACAGATCCTTTATTTTATATTGTAATGTAATGAAATTATCCCCTTAAAATACAATTTTTCTACTTTAAAAGTATGACTCATTGTTGAGTAAAACAACTATGACAGGCCTCAACGTTCTAGAAGTTCCCGTCGTCTCAAGAACATGAAAATGCTCTCAATGACATCTTGTGTAGAACGACGACGGCGTTCACTTTGCTCTTGGAATTTTAAATTGCTAATTATCATTGTTTTGAATGGAAAATGCTATTGAATTAAAACGCCGTCCGTGGCAGTGAAACGTCGGTTGCTTAAGCTCTCTATTCGCGCTTAACTTGGCCATGTATAAACGCAACGGGATTGAAAAACGCTTGCTATTAATTAATACGGTGTTATTAATACGATAAAATGAATTTTTTTGCCCTGCTGTATAGAAGCTTCTATCTCGCTATTCTTTGTTCCTTTGTTCTTTTCTTTCTTTTAGCTATTACTCTTTCTCGTGTACCGATGTCTTCCGTTGTTCTTTGACGCACGCTACCCATACGAAGCTTCCAAAACCAAAAATATAGCTCGTCCGCCATGTTGAATCATGGTGTACGTGTTTTAGTAAGGGATTATTAAATGACCGTGTAAACGCACCAAGGTGGCGCATTTTAAGCACGCTTAACTTAAGCGTGCTTAAATTTTGGCCGTGTAAACAAGGCTTTAGAATACAAAATTCGCTCTGACCTAGCCTTTGATGATTCAGCATGTATACGGAATCACTTTGTATTGAAATTTGTAGGCCACGAGGGAAAAACATTATTGTAGGAATTGTATATCGACCTCCAAATCAAAGCATCGAGGAATTTGTAATGAATACCAATACACTGATGGAAATTAAACAAACCATGTTATCTCATGGGTGATTGGAATTTGAATTTAATGAATCACCTTAAACATCCTCTGACGAGTGAATTCCTTGATATATGTATACCAATATGTTTTTCCCTCTGATAACTCATCCTATTAGGATTACTTCCCATGCGGCAACTCTCATTGATAATATATTTACAAACCATTTTGATAATCAGTTTGTTAGCGGTCTATTGTTCACTGACATTTCTGATCACTTACTTACCTGTTTTTTGTATGATTGTTGATCAAACTGAAAGTTCTATTTCAGATAAGAATAGTTATTTTATCTTTCGTGACAAAAATAAAACCAATATTTTGAATTTTCGTGATCAACTAAGAAATTCAAATTGGGCTAATCTCAATGGATTTAATGATCCTTTAAATGCTTACGGAGCTTTTTTTGATAAATATACTTGTATCTATAATTCGTGTTTTCCAATAAGAAAAGGTAAAGCTGCGAAATCGCTAGCTATTAAAAAACCCATGGCTATCAAATGGTCTTTTGAAGTCTATAAAGAGAAAAAATAAATTATAATTCCTTCGTGTTCCTAATTTACAAAATGAGAGTTGTTATAAAAAATATAAAAATAAACTCAATCACCTGTTGCGTATAGCTATAGCCAAACGCCTTCACTATGAATAGAGACTGGAATGCGCGAAGTAAAATATGAAAAGCATGCACTTGGGTCAATATTGAATGAGGTTTTAAATAGAAAAAGAAAAACTCGCAAACTAACTTCTATAGTTTCAATATTGACAATCAAGATATATCCAATCCTGTTGAAATTTCTAATCGATTTTGAAATTATTTTACTAACATTGGTCCAAATTTAGCTAAAAAAATACCTGCCTCATCAAATTCTCACAATTCCTTTCTTGTAGGAAACTTTATTAATTCGTTGTTTCTGGAGCCAGCTGTTTCGGATACTGAGTTGATCGATATAACAAAATCTTTTCGTACAGGGACAGCCGCTGGTTGGGAAAAAATTCCGATGTGCAAGGCTGTGAAGGATTCTTTTGATTTCATTTCGGAACCTTTGACTCATATCGTGAATTTGTCCATCCAGACGGGTATTGTTCCGGACCAGATGAGAACTGCTCGGGTAATACCATTATTTAAATCTGGTGTTGACAACTTATTCCCGAATTATAGACCTGTATCTGTTCTTCCTATATTTTCTAAAATTCTTGAAAAGGTAGTATATAAGCGCCTAATTGACTACCTAAACAAACATAATATTTTGTTTGATAATCAATATGGCTTTAGAAAGAACCATTCAACCGCTTTAGCTCTACTGCACTTATTTGATAAATTAACTTCTTCAATTGATCAGAAAAAATACACAGTAGGAATCTTCATCGATCTTTCTAAGGCGTTTGATACTGTAAACGATGAGATTTTGTTTGATAAACTTGAACATTACGGCATTCGAGGATTGGTCCTTGATTGGATAAAAAACTATTTTTGTAATAGGTTACAGTATGTAGAATATAATGGAACTCATTCTTCTTTACAAAATATTAAATGTGGTGTACCTCAAGGGTCAATCCTCGGCCCACTCTTTTTCTTAATATATATATAAATTATCTTTGTAATGTCTCAAGTATTCTTGATCTTGTTCTGTTTGCCGATGATACCAACTTATTTTTTTCTCATGCTGATTTATCCAGTTTGATGAATACAATTAACACTGAATTGCTCAAGTTGGCTGACTGGTTCAAAGCTAACTATAAATTATCAATTAACTTTAGAGATAAATAATCAAAGGATCCACAGGGAGTCAAAGAGGTAGTATTCCTTGGTGTGATTTTAGATGAGATTATGTCGTGGAAACCCCACATCTCACATGTTGCTCGTAAAATCTCTAAGTCAATTGGAATAATCTACAAATCAAGTTATTGTCTTTCTAAGCCTGCTTTACGAACTTTATATTTTTCGCTTATTTATCCATACCATCAATATTGTGTTATTCTCTGGGGCTCAACGTATCCATATAATCTTAATCGTATTGCATTGCTCCAAAAGCGTGTGATTAGAATAATAAATAAGGAGGCTTTTGATGCGCATACTGCTCCTTTATTCAAAGATAATTTAATTCTAAAATTTGAAGATATTTATTTCTTTTGTTTAGGAAAATTTATGTATTCATACTTAAATAATAAACTTCCTCACAGTTTTGATAATTTTGTATCACCGACTAATCTCGTACATAGCTATAATACTAGAAATTCAAATCTACTTTATGTTCCAGTTTGCCGAACAAAACTTCGACAATTCTCTGCTAGACATCAAGGTCCTTTATTTATCAATACGTTGAGCTCTGACATTCGCAATGCTACAACTATTTACTTATTCCAATCCAGACTTAAATAATATCTCTTTTCTCGTCTTTGATTTTATTTGTTTTATTATTCTACTTATATATAATTTATTCTTTCTGATTTTGTACCGCTCATGAATATTCTAAGTTAACGTTAATTTTAAACAAACAGAGGAAGCCCAACATTCCATAAGCCCATGGCTTCTAGTTGGGCTGCCTCGTCACTTTTTTTCTTTTTTCTATTTTTATTATTATGTTGTATTTAACTTTTATAAAGTGGCGAAATAAATATTGATTGATTGATTGTGCCACCACAGCATTAGTTACTGTTTGATTAACAACAAAACTTTCCAATATTCAATTGACCAGCTACCCTGGTCCCAGAGGTTCTACGCCGCCCGCTCCCCCCCCCCCCCCCCCCCGAATGCTGAAAGCGGCGAGAGAACCTCTGGTCGAACTGGCCGTTTCTTTGATCGCTCCGAGCCAATGAAGTCGCTAGGGTCAGATCTTGACCCCATTAATTTTCTGATTGGCTAAGAAATCTGTTAGGGGGGTTTTAGATTACTACAACCGATGAAAGTGAGATTGGTGGCGTCTTCGACCAGAGGTTCTCTCGCCGCTTTCAGCATTCGAGGGGGGGGGGGGGGGGGGGGCGACCGGCGTAGAACCTCTGGGACCATGGCTTAATATATTATAATAATTTAAATAAATAATTATAATTGTTTATGTATAGAATAATGCCATAATAGGGTAGCATGCGTGCACCATGCAATAAAACAAGTCAACGCAAATATTCAATTGAAGACGGAAGAGAGAATCGCTGTTCGAAATCTAGGTGCTTGAAAAGGGGAATCTCAGTAACTCATATTTTCCAGTATATTGTCATGAAATTTTGTGGAGTCCGTTTACTAGTTGGACCCTAGGGAACAAATACTTTAACTGACACAAGTTCATTTTATTCACACGGCTTTTATTTTAACTTATTCTCCGGTTCAAAAACCAGTCACAGCAGGTGTCTTGGCAATTTGTACATTAACATGGCATACATGTAATAACACAAAAATAATACCACAATATGCTCATCTGATCATAGTATTCAAATTTTAGGTTGTTGGGTCTTGTCGGACAACCCATTTTGCAAATTATGCTAATTTATGCTAATTATTGTAAAAATCGGTTATTATAATCTATAACAAAATGGCAACTATTTAGACAATAAATTATTTTACCAAAAAACTTTGTATTAATAAAATGGGAAAAAACATTTCACAAATTCAAATTGAAAAATCAATGACCCACCATGGTGCGCCACAGGGGGTGAGCGCGTGGTTTTCACTTATTTTGGAAACTTACAAATTAAAACAGAGTTATACCACAACATAAGACCATAATACATCATTAAGATCGTTTTTAAGTCAGATATTCAGATTTCAGGTTATTTTGCATGATATTTACTCGTGTTTGCCATTAAAATACTGCCAAATTTAGGTAAAATTTTGGAATGTTCGTTCGATAAATGGCAGATTGGCCGAGATAGTTCTCGTCAAATTTTACCAAATTATTGCTAATCTACGAAATAATTACGACAGACAAATGCTTATACTTGCTTTAGGAGTTGTTAGAATCTAAATTTTCATTGGTTTGGCTTATATTTTGGTAGAAAGATCCATGTTTTTGACCATTGATCGTGCGAAATTATCATCGAAATGCTATGATTCTACATTTAGCCATTTACGCACTTTCAGGTCAGCGGTCTCGCTAAATATTTCATGGCATATCGTTATTAAGGTCTCGTTGTAAAAATGGATCATCCAGGTTGCCCAAGTGGGGGGTACATTTGGTCAAAAACTCGATAAATTATAACAAATCGAAGTCAATCGTCACTGGTGACGGAAAATATTAGGACCGGACCGCAATGGACGTCGCTATCAGCGATAGATACAGATAAGATTTTTGAAAGCAAATTATTAATCTTGAACGGATTATTCTATCGACAATCATGTTTACAAGTACCTCCCCTCCCTCGTGACATTTCGTAGCACCCAAATTCTGCGTGCCACGTGACCAGCTGCAAGCAGGGTCTTTTTGCAGCGAGGTCGGGGAGCGGAGATAAGAACCTGGGAACGAGGTTGCTGGAAAATATGAATACTGCAAGGTTTTACATAAAATCCTTGTTAATATAATACCCCATTATAGACTTCGTATTTTACATTATTGTTAATGGAGAGGCTTTTTTACCCATTATATCTGCATTTTTCCATCTACCTGTCACAAAGTAACTAAGTGATAATTGGGAGCATGCGCCTGATTAAAAATCCACTTTTTGCGTCGCACGCACCAAACAACAAGGTAATATAGGGTAAGTGATGCAAACGTTAAAATATTTGATTTAATGCTTCGTTTTGAAAACATGCTTTCAATTATTAAACATGCTCGTGTTACAAAAACATACATATAAAAAGGTTACATGTAACTGAAGATACATATAAACAGGTTACATATAAAAAGATACATATGAAAAGGTTACATATAAAAAGATACATATGAAAAGGTTACATATAAAAAGATACATATGAAAAGGTTACATATAAAAAGATACATATGAAAAGGTTACATATAAAAAGATAATAGAGGTTCATTCAGCGTGTCAAATCCCTCAAGCGTCTCTATGAAATTCAATTTGTTCCACTAAACTCACATATGAAATCACAGTTCAGTATTCTTAAAAATCCTCACTCCTTTTTCTTTGCTGGAAATACGGTCGCAATTTTAGCTCGAACTGGAATATTATCTGTATTCAGACTTGGTTTTTGACGTCGCGTATCAAACTCGATTTTCACTTCAGGTCGGAATATCAGACAATGCGTGGAACCACCAAAGTGAAACATACCGAGCTGGTCACCTTTCTTCACTTTATCATGCTTTTTAACAGTGATCTCGTTGGAAGACACTTCTGACATACCGATTGATACGAAACACATCAAGCCAATATCAGGATTGTCAGCCTTAATGTAAACAATTCCTCGGGAAGCTACCTGGCCCAGGTATCCTTGTGACATGTTGGGTGATTCGGGGTCGTCCTGGATGTTATGGGTCTGCGAGTAATACGAACCATCCACAAGCTCTGTTTTGTAAATGGTACCAGACACAGGGCTGTGCCATCGATGATAACTGGTGGCGCTAAGAAACGCTTGGTAGACGGTTCCACCATGAAATTGCTTGGCTAAATCACTCATGTTCAGCATGAAATCCAAGGAGTATTGTTGGCTCTTTATCCAAAAGAAGTCCCTCTTTTTTACGCCTGTGGATATCTTGAACGGCGCCGACTCACAGGCATTCGCGACAATGTAATCATCTCTTGGAGATTCTACTGGACGAATTCCAGGGCGATACTTTCTGACAAAAAAATCGTCCCATGATGTATAACCGTGGTACTCTGCCTCTGGATCGCACTCGAACTCTTCATCAAAGTTTGGCATTGCGTCCATTGCATGCTTACCAAACCAACCCCAAATAGGATTCTTACCCAAAACATAGCAAGAACCTGGACTGGACAGAAACTCTCCCCAGTAATTGAGAATATTCTTGAATAACCTACAATACAATAAGTTTATTAGCACTATTTACTTACTATAAACATACATATAAACGACAAAATTAAGAAATACAAAACAGTGCAGGACACCTGTAATAACCATAAGAGCTAATTGAGACAGGTGGCCATTTAAGTAGAATATATAAAAAGAGTATTAGAAGCGTGTAAAGCTTATACGGTATAAGCTTACACAGAAAGTGTAAGCTTATAGACCATTTTAATAAGTATGAAATATGCGATTTTCCGCCGTTGACGTCCTTTTCAGCCCTTGAATTATTTTCAATTTGGTGTATTGTTTTAGGCTTTTGTATATTTTCAAAGGCTGCAAATAACGTCAATGCGGAAAACCGCATATTTTAAACTTATCCCCGAGCCCGGGCGGAGGGCCGAAGGCCCGGAGCCCGGTGAGGGTGCTAATCTCGACACGCGTGGAATCCACTTACACGCGAAATTACACGCGAGTGGGAAAGAAATTCTGCGAGATGTTTATATGTATGTATATATGTATATATCCATCAAATCGCCAACTTTCGCGGCTCAAGCGAAACAAAATCTTTGTCAGAAAAATTGGTTTACAAATGACCGAAAAAGGAAAGCTAAGAAGAGATGTTGCAGTGGGGCTAGAAACCATTGAAAAAGCATGAAAAATTGCTATAAAGATTGGAAAAGATGCCGCCAAATCAGTGACTGAAAAAAACAAAAAGATGTTTCTTCGTGTGCCTGTTCAAAGCCAGCAAAAGACTTATGCACTGATATATCTTGGCTCGAGAGAGAACAGTGAATTGAAAGGAACATCAACACAAACACTAAACAGCTTTTCACATTTTGAAAAGAATTTATTACTTTTTACTATAAAGAACCGAACGACAAAACCACGAAAACCAAACGCCGTAGATCGTATGGCAGTGTTTGCAGCATCTGAGAAGAGCCAAAAGAAAATTTATCGGTAAGCAGTGATTCGTATTTAACTTACCAGCTTTCTTTAGCTGATTAGAGTCGGTAAAAACAGCAAAAATCTTGTCAAATAATATACATTTTCTCAGGCGTTTTTTCCATGGTTCGAGTGAAACTTTGCATTATAGTTCTTCCCTGGTTAGTTTTTCCTCTCTTTATATACATATAGTTTTCAGGCTGTTACCTACATTTTTTTTCTGTTCTCATGTTTTTCTTTGAGGTTCAACATTATATTTGGATTCGTATTCAAACAGTTTAATAGGCACCTTGATATAAGCGTCTGTAATATTGTTTGTTTTTGTCTGTAATTATTATCGTGACACAAGTTTTTCCTCAGCCACTGCTTTATTATTTTGGAATAAAACATTGCTTTGGAAATTGGTCAATAATAGAAAAACTACATTCATAAAAGTGATAAAACAGGATGTAAAGGAGGCCAGGAGGGCAGGGGTTTATATTTGTATACAAAAACAGTTTAAGGTGGCTCCATACAGTTTCTTGAAAAATGGAAAATACAAGTTTCAGAGTTCAAAACACGTGCATAAACAATTCGGTTATGCATAGTTAAACAGTCTGACAATCAAAAACTGTTACCAAATAAATAGCAACAGTTGTTGCTATGGCAACAATGACGTTTCAAAATGGCTGCCAATTACCCTTCAAATCAATTTAATTCGAAAAAAACTTTGGTGACCCCCAATTTTTTTTTCATTAAAACTTTTCTTGAAGTATGAATAATCACTAGGCCGATTTTTAAAAAATTCTGTCGTACGAATAATTTTTTTTCCAGAAAAATCATGTTTAATTTTTTAAAAATTTCGTTCTACAGAATTTTTTTTAAATCGGCCTATTGATTACTCATACTTCAAGAAAAGTTTTAATGAAAAAAAATATTGGGGTCACCAAAGTTTTTTTCGAATTAAACTAGTTTGAAGGGTAATTGGCAGCCATTTTGAAACGTCATTGTTGCCATAGCAACAACTGTTGCTATTTATTTGGTAACAGTTTTTGATTGTCAGACTGTTTAACTATGTATAACATTTAGTTTTATTCTATTTCCGTATTGTTTAATCACGTATTTTGGACTCTCAAACTTGTATTTTACATTTTTCAAGAAACTGTG
Organism: Paragorgia papillata; assembly: GCA_035771165.1. Taxonomy (NCBI): domain Eukaryota; kingdom Metazoa; phylum Cnidaria; class Anthozoa; order Scleralcyonacea; family Coralliidae; genus Paragorgia; species Paragorgia papillata. Next base: position 2,384,277 of record JAWNZC010000444.1, on the reverse strand, counting down.
TGGAGCCACCTTAATCGGGGGGGGGGGGGTGGGTTATTTATGTATATTTAACGTATTAAAAGCGGGCGAGGGGTTGTTGTGTTTATGTATTTAGATACACTTACAGTACGATACATATACACTCAAATATATATATATATATATATATATATCCATATGTTCTAACAAACACCAAAGCTATGATAAACTTCAAATATACGACAAATTTTTTAATTGTAGACATGTTTCGGCAAAACTGAAGATGGCATAAGTTTTGCCGAAACATGTCTACAATTAAAACATTTGTCGTATATTTGAAGTTTATCATATATATATATATATATATATATATATATATTATATATATATATATATATATTAGTCATTATTATATAGCATGCTATCGGATATGAGCTTTTGCGCGATCTGATTGGTTCCCTACTACCAGGCTATCAGCTCTTATTATATAGCATGCTATCGGATATGAGCTTTTGCGTAATCTGATTGGTTCCCTACTACTAGGCTATCAGCTCATATCCTGCTAGTAGAGGAAAAACAAGATGGCGGCATGTTTTTTTAAACTGCCGAATAGAGTTGAAATTGACGGATTTTTATACAGAAAAACATCAACACCCTCAAACCAATGTATAAAAAAACAACATTGTGTAAAAATACATTAACAAATACACAATTTAGCATGTTAAATAGTAAAATTCACCTAAAAATTACGTCTTTTTACTTCAAAAACCCGACTAAACTAGCGGGTTGATATTAATTTGTTGCCAAACAAAGAAACTCACGGTTAAAATCAAGCTTACAACACACATTTCGTAGGAGATCACCAGTAAAGAGACTTTTTTATTTAGATAAGCATTTGGAGTAGTAAAAAGCATGTTCTTTTTCAAAAACAACCAACTAAGTAATTTAGTTTCACTGCCGAAGGTGTTTCAGTTTCATTTTTGCATGTAATCAAAACCTTTTTCACGACAGCAACGCTAATATAAACAACTGACCCACCTTTTGACTTCATAAAGGTACCTTTTAATCTTTTTTGTTGATCTGCTTAACACATTTTTTGCCTCTCGAGCAACATTTATACAACATTTCGAAGCTGTTTACCGAACAGCTCAGCGAGAAACTCTATGTGAATGCATCATTGTACGCATGGCGGAAGTATTAGTTGCCTATGCCGGAAGTTTGTTATTTCAAACATTTCGCTGTAATTTTGTCTCTTGTACAGTGCTTGGGCCGCTTGGCTATATAATAAAACAGTTATACCATTCGCTCTCGTTGTATACGAACTAATAGCCAACTCGGCGAAGCGCCTCGTTGGCTATGAGCTCATATACAACTCGAGCTCATGGTATAACTGTTAAATATCCTGCTACTAAGGAAAAACCATATGGCGGCATGTTTTTTTTAAACTGCCGAAAAGAGTTGAAATTGACGGATTTTTATACAGAAAAACATCAACACCCTCAAACCAATGTATAAAAAAACAACATTGTGTAAAAATACATTAACAAATACACAATTTAGCATGTTAAATAGTAAAATTCACCTAAAAATTACGTCTTTTTACTTCAAAAACCCGACTAAACTAGCGGGTTGATATTAATTTGTTGCCAAACAAAGAAACTCACGGTTAAAATCAAGCTTACAACACACATTTCGTAGGAGATCACCAGTAAAGAGACTTTTTTTATTTAGATAAGCATTTGGAGTAGTAAAAAGCATGTTCTTTTTCAAAAACAACCAACTAAGTAATTTAGTTTCACTGCCGAAGGTGTTTCAGTTTCATTTTTGCATGTAATCAAAACCTTTTTCACGACAGCAACGCTAATATAAACAACTGACCCACCTTTTGACTTCATAAAGGTACCTTTTAATCTTTTTTGTTGATCTGCTTAACACATTTTTTGCCTCTCGAGCAACATTTATACAACATTTCGAAGCTGTTTACCGAACAGCTCAGCGAGAAACTCTATGTGAATGCATCATTGTACGCATGGCGGAAGTATTAGTTGCCTATGCCGGAAGTTTGTTATTTCAAACATTTCGCTGTAATTTTGTCTCTTGTACAGTGCTTGGGCCGCTTGGCTATATAATAAAACAGTTATACCATTCGCTCTCGTTGTATACGAACTAATAGCCAACTCGCCGAAGCGCCTCGTTGGCTATGAGCTCATATACAACTCGAGCTCATGGTATAACTGTTAAATATCCTGCTACTAAGGAAAAACCATATGGCGGCATGTTTTTTTTAAACTGCCGAAAAGAGTTGAAATTGACGGATTTTTATACAGAAAAACATCAACACCCTCAAACCAATGTATAAAAAAAACAACACTGTGTAAAAATACATTAACAAATACACAATTTAGCATGTTAATTGGTAAAATTCACCTAAAAATTACGTCTTTTTACTTCAAAAACCCGACTAAATTAACGGGTTGATATTAATTTGTTGCCAAACAAAGAAACTCGCGGTTAAAATCAAGCTTACAACACACATTTCGTAGGAGATTAACTAAGTAATTTAGTTTCACTGCCGAAGGTGTTTGGCGTGTTTCATTTTCATTTTTGCATGAAATCAAAAGCTTTTTCACGACAGCAACGCTAATATAAACAACTGACCCACCTTTTGACTTCATAAAGGTACCTTTTAATCTTTTTTGTTGATCTGCTTAACACTTTTTTGCCTCTCGAGCATAATTTATACAACATTTCGGAGCTGTTTACCGAACAGCTCAGCGAGAAACTCTATGTGAAATTGTGAATGCATCATTACGCATGGCGGAAGTATTAGTTGCATATGCTGGAAGTTTGTTGTTTCAAATATTTCGCTGTAATTTTGTCTCTTGTACAGTGCTTGGCTATATAATAAAACAGTTATACCATTCGCTCTCGTTGTATACGAACTAATAGCCAACTCGGCGAAGCGCCTCGTTGGCTATGAGCTCATATACAACTCGAGCTCATGGTATAACTGTTAATTATACTATTAGGACATGTCGCACATTATACGTGCATAAAACAGTCTTAGTATCTCTCCCAAAGCCTTTATCTATCTATTTTTCGACCACGTGTACAGTTGACCCACATCTCTAGTTCCTTTTTAACAAAGCAATGTACGCTTGTTGGAATTCCTTTTTTTTTTTTTTTTAGGCCAAATAATCTAATATTTAATTTACCATACTGAGTTGCTACGAGTTTGAGAAAGAAAAAAGGTAGAATTAAAACTTTTTTAGATCAGTTTCAACTCTTATTTTGTTAATATGCCTACCACTGGTCGCTCAAATTAACAATTATTCACCGAAGGAGGTGAATAGTGGTGGATAATTACCGAGACGTGAAGCCTTGTTATAGCAATGCCAAAAATAAGTTAACAAAACACAGGAGAAATTTTGATTCAGTTTCATTAAAATTTAGCCAGAAATTGTTGCGAAACGCAAGCCAAAACTAAATTCTCCCAAGTGTGACTTTACATATTTGGAGTTATATGTTTACATGCAGTTTTGACAGCTGCCAGTCATTATGAGAACCTTTTGAAACTGGACGAAAGCATAAAAGCAACGCAAAAGGCCACTGGATTTTAGATCAAACATGCATCAAATTTAAATACTGTTAATGGAAAACTATTGAGAAAGGACTAACAAACTCTGTGAGAAGAAAACAACAGTTGTTCTTTTTGTTTTTCAAAGATGAAAAGTGATTTTCGGTTTAGTCTGTGCAACGTTTTTGTTGGTAGCAAGTTCCTATAATTCATCTACAAATATTTCCTTCAATTTTTGTGGTATAAAAGCGGTGTTTCTCAGATCAGTTGTTTAATATTTACTGTATTCAGTTCACAAATGTGCTATTTGATAGCTCGCGAGTTTCATTGGTGTCGTTTTTACGGCCGAAGTTGTCATTTATATTTTTGCGTGTTTTTTTGTTCTAAGAAAATGTTGTTGAATGCTATGAGAAAGGCAATGAATAAAACTTTTTCGAATATCAATGAAGTATTGAGTAAATTTCTTTTCTTTTAAGACATAATTTGAACAAAATCTGACAACAGTCCATTCATTCAATCGGGTGTGTTTTTGGAGCACGTCCTTTGTTGCTTTGTAAGCGATATCTCAAACGTTCAAGAGAACGGCGCCATCTTGTTTTGAACAGAGGTGAATAGTGCAGCTGTGCAGGATATTCCGAGCTAGAGGAGAACCAATAAGGTTGCGTAAAAAAAAACCCCGCAGGAGCCGTGTCTTTATCGAGCTATAAAGACACGCGGGGGGTCGCTAAGGACACGAGAAAAGAGTCTAGAATAAAACGTACGAGGCGTAGCAGAGTTTTTCTCAGCTTTTCGAGCTGAAACTCAACACAAGTTCAGGATTCTCTGTGCAATGAACTTGAGATTTCTTTATTACTATAGTATCAAGCTAAGGATACTTTTTTCTTCAAATTTTAAGCATTTGTGTTTGTAAAACATGTACAATTCAACTTTCAGTCAACCTAGTGTGTCACGTCAAATCACGACAACATTCGTCAGCATGTTTTATCGAGCTATCAAGAGACACGTTTTAGCTAATCAGAGCGTGCATAAGACGACACCACTGATCTCAATAAAACTGGATAGGACAATAAGGACATGGGGCCGAATTTAGCGTGCCAGTTGTATGATGACGTGACCACTACCTAAGATGGTCGCCATTTAAAAGTTCATAAGCTTTCGTAGATTGAAAACAGACAAAAAGAGTTGTTTTAAAGTGCCTATGAAACGAAAATTAAGTTTGTCTTATTTGAAAGAATTCTTAAAATGACAATATAACATCTTTTACAAATTTTCGTTTCCTTGTTTCGTTTTTGAGATATTTCATTTGTTTGATATGCAAATTTGACTTATATATAAGATAACGTCACAGTTTGCATAATGATTTATTGCAAAGTGTTCTATATCTTTATTATCATCGAACAAACGCACTTAGCGAAGTACTAGAAACACTCGCACATGGACCCTACTTCCGAAGTAGGGTCCATGTGCGAGTGTTTCTCCTACAACAGAGTCTGTAAATTTTAAGTGTTTTTGTTTGACAATAACAGAGACATGTAATCTTTTCGATAAGTTATTATGCAAAGTGTGACGTAAAAGTTATCTTATGTTAAATTTACATATCAAACAAACTGAAATATCTCAAAAACGAAGCAAGGAAACCAAAAACTGCAAAATATGTTACTCATTTCAAGTATGTTAATCATTTTAAGTGTTCTTTTAATTTAAACAAACTTAATTTTCGTTTCATAGGCACTTCATGAAAATTTAAACGAATGTATAAGGACACAAGAAGTACTCAATAAGGTTTAAGACGCTAATTTCTTGCATTTGTTTCTATTACTGAACTGTAAAGCTTTTAAATTTCGTTGTTTTTCTTCAGTGCCGGCAACGAAGAAACTTCACGATAATATAAACTGAAAAATCGACTATAAAATCTACGAAGAATTCAATTCCAAGTCGTAAATTGTACCTTTTATAGTAATCTTAATGCCTTAACAGCTTAACGAGTAGATACATTGCTGTCGCGCGTGTAATGTAAGTTAACAAAAGAATGCTTTCGAAGCCAATCAAAACTCAGAATAAAACGATTGACTCACGACAAACCACCGAAACCAAAATAACTACTTTACTCCAAGTATTTCATAAGTCATTGTTGACAGCATGGAGCGAGATAGTCAAGAAGCGGGATATATTCAACAAGAGGACGTTTTTACAAATTTAGTAAGTATTTTAAGAATGAATCGTAGTCAATTCTTAATTGTCATGTACTAGACGTTGTTGGAATGATGATAAACGTTTTTGAAAGCAAATTAATCAGGTCGTTCCGTGGACGATTTCATATTCAAACGAGGCAATTTATATGGTCAAGCTTCGTAAAATGACAAGACTGTCTTGCCGAACAGAAATGGATGACCTTCTTCTAAGAAAACAAAGTTAGCTTCATGGTCAAGCAACAATGCCCAAAACCTATGGTAGTCCACGATCGAAATATGCTATTAAATAACATATTGTCGATGTTGAGAGCGTGAACTGGTAAGTCTATATACAGTATTAATGGAGTACAATTGTATGCTGCAGTTGTCAATGTCATGCAAAATCTGTGTTATGAATGTGCAAACATTTATTATACCTTTTACTGCATGTACGCATACAGTGTATGTCTTGAAAGACAATTAATGTATGGTTGCTCTTATAATTTTGATAACATACATGTAACTTGCTGGACATCTTTTTCATTCACTATTAAATTTTACAGCAGTAATACTAGAGATGCTTGTTATCTCAAGCGATTTTCTTTACCTTCTAACTAGATTGCATTATTGTTTGACAAATTGTTGTAACGAAAATATTTAAATACAGTACTGTAAGAGTCAATTAAGTCAAATTTTGTGAGTTGTTATATAGTTATGTTAATTTGATTGACCTACTTAAAGCGCTTTACTACCATACTTTATGACTACAGTGGATACATGCACGCCTGGGCGTGCCTATATTTTTGTAAAGCTAATAAGGGCAAGATACTTGATTTATAAGTGTTTTCCCATATAGACCTTATAAGAGATAAATGGGAAGATAATAGAATAATATAATTGTACTAGTATTTGGATAGGGACAAAATGTTTTAATAGAATCACAATGCTTCTTGACATTTTTTTAGATAATTCATACACATGATCTTTCCAGTTTAGATGTCTATCCAAGATAATCCCGAAATATTTAATACTCACTTTTTCTTCAAATTTGATATAATTTATTAAGGTTTATTGAACATTTGACTTTCTTTTGAGGAGGATGAAAGATGACAACTGGATTTATCAAATTTAGAGCACAAAGCCATTCATTAATATTATGCAAATCATTATTTAGTTTAGTTTCTAAAAATTGAAGACTTTCATCTGAAAACAATAAATTAGAGTCATCAGCAAAAAGGGGAAATCTATATCCATGTCAGTAGCACTCTAGCAGAGTTATTAAAATCGTTTATGTATAAAAGAAATAAGAAAGGACCTAGAACTGCACCCTGTGGAACACGTAACGCAAGTCATGAACTTTAAATCAGACATTTTATCACCAACAGAAACAAATTGAGATCTCTCACTAAGATATGAGCAAAACCAGTCCGGCCGTAGTGATGCCCCTTATCCCATAGTATTCACGTTTCCGAATTAAAATTGCATGATTAACAGTGTCAAATGCCTAATATCCAGAAATAAGCAACAGGAATGAAGTCTCTTTTCAATAGTATTCTGAATTTTGTCTGTAATAAGTAAAAGTGCATGTGAAGTAGAGGGATTAGAACGAAAGCCAAATAGACCTTTAAAATGTACATCATTCCCGTCAAATCATTCTCATCATTCTCGTCATTCTCGTCAAAAAATTTCACGAGTCGTTTATACAATAACTTTTCTAAAATTTTATCAAATACTAAAAATAAAGAAATAGGTCGATATTTGGAAATAATAGCTGACTAGGTTCTTTCTTATGAACAGGAATAACTCTAGCTATTTTCAATTTGGGTACAACACCAGATGAAAACAAACAATTGAATATATATGCCAATCAGCCAATGGTCCAGACAATATACAGTATAGGACTTCAAGAATTTTTAACGTATATTGCGGATTTTTTTACCTTAGTCGTATGACTTAGGGCGCTTTCCAATTGACAAGGTTAGACCGGTCAGTCCGGCCAGAATGGACTTGCTTTTGATTAGGACCAAATTTTCCAGTCAGACCATCCCAGGCCTCAAACGAATCGTGTTCCATTTAACCGGACTGGCCGGTCTAACCGTGTAAATGGAAAACCCCCCCAATTTGACTAACGCTAAATCCGCCCCTGTCTGCCCCGACGAAAAAGATGGTCTAACCCACCAATAATTCCCTGCTATTCCCCGGGTAGGGACTAGTGCATAAGGGAGTGAGACTTAATATTCAACAAATTCAATTCCATTAATTATAATAGACAATTTAGATTCTTTGCCAACCTGTTGACTTTGTCGTTCAGGAAAGCAGCAAATCCAGCAGTCGTAGCCATCGGCCAGTTCAAGATCACATTGATGGGGAAGCCAACTAAACCAGTTTTGTTGAACTTAGGAGCTATTGTCATAATGTAGTCGATTATTATTATCATCACTTGCCAGCTCCAAATTTTTGTTCCTTCTGAAGCATCTGGGAGTTTCCACTGTTGCCAGAACATTTGATGGAAAAACATGTTGATCTCGGGGTCGGAGAGAATAGCATTCATCAAATCTTGAACCGGTTTATGGAGACCAAGCTTTTCGGCGTCAGCGTCAGTAACTGCAGGTTGAAGTCCACCCATGGCTGTTTTTTCATCTTCAGCTGGTGGATGAAGAGCCAAAATCAAATCTAACTTCTGTTTGGATTTAACTTTGACTTCTTCGATCAAGTTGGCTAACCATTTGTCAAGAACTTTCTTGTCGGAAGGAAGCCATTGACCAACACGATAAGGTCTGGAGCTCATGATTTGTGTAGCATGTGCTTCGCTTGTCGTTTTGCTGTTAAATGAGACACTGCTATCAAATGTGTCTACTTTTAATTGCAATTTTGATTATTCACGCATGCGCAATTGACGCTGTAATGAACGTGCAATTACTTTCCCACAATCATGGTCACAGTTTGAAGCTTTTGCCGAACAGAGGTTTCTCATATCACAAAACAAAAATCGCAAAACCTGCAATATCCCACGGTGCCTGTGTCTGAATATAGATGTATGTCGGCGTGATTTCAAAAGAAACCTGTCAAAATGACGCCGCAAGTTGATTGATTTCAATGTTTTCTGGTGCAACTTGCAACTTTCAAACGTAAACAAACATGAAAAAAAACGCAAGCCTAACGGGGGCTTGCAAATGGCAGTAATATCGCGAAAAATAGTTCGGAAATCACTGTCAATTGTTTCATGCTCAATATAAACCCCGAATTAAAAAGGCGGATTTCCAGTCCTTGCACGAAGCAACTCGCAGCTCGCTGCCGAGCACTAGCTCACACGGTTTCCACTGTATTTCCACCAAACGCAGCTCGTTGCGACATAAACTCGCGGCTGATGAAGCGATAGCCGAGTTTTTTTAACAAACTTCGAGGTATTTGGATATCCTGATGAAGCACTCTTCTGAGTGTTTGATATAGCATCTCAAACAAATCGGTATTTTAGGAGAAAATCGAGGTGAAAGTTCGATTAATTTATGTAATTTCTTCCTTCAATATCTATGCAAATCATTGAAATTAACTACCGATACGGTAAATGATTTCCTTTGTGCAGTTTTCCTCATGAATTTCTAACGAGTTTGAAATGTTGACATAATTTGTTTTGATTGGTTTATTCATACTGCGAGTACTTGCCGCGAGTAAAAAATAGTTAAAAATTTCCAACTATCTGCCACGAGCGCTAAAACACCCGCAGCGAGCTGCGAGTTGTTTCGTGCGAGGACTGGAAATCCGCCTTTAATAAGGCTCTTTCCCAGTCATCGCAAAAACCAGTTCGCAGATCTCTTCGAGTGTTTGCATCTAATTAAAAACAACTCGCATGCAGTGCTTGTTTTCTCGTTGTGAGTTCTTTTTAATGCCGATACAAGTACTCGCAGCAAGCTGCGAACTAGTTTCTGCGATGAATGGAAAAGAGCCTTTATACGGCGCCGTCTCCGTTGATAGTTTTTGTAACGCGGGTGTTCTCTTGCGAGCTACATTGTCAATTTGGCTTGAGCAACTTGCAAACGTCTCGTGAAGATTCCTCAGTAGATTCCTTTAAAGGTTCGTCTTTCTTTTGAGTAAATATACAAATTTATGTTAAAATATTACTGTTGATGGGTAGATAGTATTTTCAGTGTTGAATTTCGGAAATAAATATTCCCGAAACGTTTGCAAATTGCTCACGCAAGTTGTCAATCAACATTGCATTGTTGGTGGAAATATTGCAATCGACATTGCATGGCGTAATATTGCAAAGTAGCAACAACGTCCAGACTTTTGGGCGGCAGAACATTCTAAGACCTAGCTGGGGGCCAAGGGGGGAATGTGCCTCCCCAACTGTTTCGAAAAATGCCTTTTTCCAGCTGTAACAATGGATTAAGTGTCTTTTAACAATGCCAAAGGAGCCCCTCCGCTCCTCAGACCTCGCTGCGAAAAGACCCTTGTTTAGGCTGGTCATGTGTTTCCTAATTTCTGGGAGATTACGAAGTATAGCCGGTATATAAGGGAGGGATCCAAGAGACAACATGTTGTGATTGTGTGATGCAGTAACAAGATGTAAAACAGATGGTGAAGTTTACTCCCAGTGGAATAAAGAAGTTAAGCACTTAAGTAAATATATTAGAAACTGAAACCAGAAGTGCATAAATATTTTGTAAATTGCGTGCACGTGTTTGAGGTTCAAAGAGCTTTTTAAATAAAGTGTGTTTACTTGATTTCAACCAACGAACTTTCAAAACATAGCATAACAGCAACTACAGATGACGATTGTAAAGAAGAGGTTTGGCTTAATTGCTCGCATGTTCCTTTGTTCTCACCCCGGTCACTTGGCCGTCATTGGCCAATTCAGTAACAATATTCTCAAGTACAGAAGACGCGAGAACCATCTAAGGGGGTGCTGGGGCATGTCCTCCCGAAAAATTTGGGAATTTAGAGTCTCGAAAATACCATTTCATATCATTTCATGTCTTCCCATATTCACAATTTTCTATGAATGACAAATGAGGTAGAGGCTATACAACTATTTGGAAGCATTTATTTCTAGTTTCTAAAAGCTTGAGTTGGAATATAACTGAACAAACGATCAGGTCTGTTTTCTACCATCTCATTGCTTTATTTAAAATAAAAATAATAATTAATGATAATAAAAAATGTATTCTATGGAAATTACGGGCCTCTTGCAAGCCTTGGCCTGTAGGCTTCAACCCACTCAGCCTACTTGGCAATCCGCCACTGGGGTGCCCAAATTATCTCTGGATACGGCACTGATATCGATCTGTTTTTTCATAGATCAGTGCACTATGAAGTCCGTCAATTTTATTTAGCTTACAAGACCGGAAACTGGTAAATGGTACTCCGCCACTGTCTCACCCATTGTTCGCTTTTTAGTCAAGCATGCCTCGAAGCAAATGAACGGCTATTTACCTGTCGGAAGAACTTCCAAAACATCCTGGCCTAAATACAGCCGGCCGTTCTAGGCAAATGACTGGCTTATTAACAATCGCTGAACTTATGAAAATGAGGAATTCATGAGTATATGACGCTTTAAACAATGTACTTTTCCCCACATTAACTCTGATGACAATTTTACGAGGACCCCACCAGCTCTGCTGAATAATTTATCCTCCTTAAATAAAGAATTATTATTATTAGTGTAATGCTCAAGAAAGACGAGTGCGCATGATTAATTTTCTCTTTTCAATTAACCAAAAAATATTTAGCAGTGTTGTATAGTCTGTCACTGGTAAGCTCCTCGAGGATATCTAGGTCTACATATATTTCACCGTGTCTGCTGTAATTGCTGCGCATTTGTTGGTTAGCCAATGTTTTGCTGCAAATCAATACGTTCATTCTCAACATTCTGCCATCTGGTTTACTTGTAAAGAAGGCTAGGCGGGATAAAAGCATAAAGTTATCTCACAACAATGCGAATGAAAGGGTTAACTTGAAAACAAGTTAATACCGTGGGTAAAACAACTGAAAGTCTGAGAAAGTTATAATTGTCTCAATTGAAGAGTGAGCTTTTTTCCAACCCTGCGCGCTCTTATTGCGAGTAGAAATCTTAAATTTGACGGCCGCCATTAAAATTTCCAAAGTGTAGTCGAGGCATTGGACGTCATAGTCTTAACAACAACATCTCATGCTGTAGAATTATTGTAGAATACAAGAGGTTGCCAGTGAATGAAAAATAAAATATTCCATCATTCCATCAAGGCATACACAGTTATACAGGATTGTAGTAATGAATGACATTATTCTGCAGGGATTGCGCAGCATATAAGCCCAATTGACAAATCATACGAGCAAACTGGGTTAGGTTTGTTCAGACCATACGCGCCGACACGCAATTTAAATCAGATGATTCAGTTTGTTCCAATTAATTTTCCATGAAGATTTTTAAAGCGACCTTACTACAAGCAAGAGTTTTTCTGCGTGGTAATGTGCCTACTATTTAAAAGATTAATAAAACTTTGGAGGCAGAGCAGTCTCGAGCTCCAAGGAAGTGAACCGTCGGAAAATAAGGGAATATTTCTTGTCCCCTGCAGGGGCGGATCTAGCCTAAAATCGTTTTTTTCTAAAAATTTTGAAAATTAGAGTCTCTGAAAACGCATTTCCTGCATTTTGAGAGTGATCTTGAGGAGTCATATTGTAGGATCGTTTTGTACATGTTTTTCACCGAGATCTTTGTATATATTTTACTCAAATCAAAATTTTTCTTTTCTCGGCAAGCCAAGATCTTCTAATTATTCAATAAAATGTTTAGGAGTAATTGATCCAATATGAATCGTATGTTTAATGGGTTTTGTGTGACATGTAAACTAACTAGTCGGGCCTGTTCTCATACAATATCAATGCTAATCAAGTTCCACTTTACTTTTAAGACTAGAAGTTACTATCGCAAGTGAAGTGCTGCCTCAAATGCAATAACAACCTTAATTCAGCCCCTGTGCAGTTTGTGGCCTACACACCCCCCTTACCCACTCGATCCCCCTTACCCACTCGATCCAAGTTTGCCCACTCCACCCAAGCTTGCCACTCGGCCACTCCATCCGAGTTTGCTCACTCCACCCAAATTTTCCTACTCCACCCAAGTTTGCACACTCCACCCACGGGGGCGGGATTGTATAAAGAGCAAGTTTGCACACTCCACCCAAGTTTGCCCACTCCCCACAAGTTTGCACATTCCACCCAAGTTTGCCCACACCAACCAATAAGAACCCAGAGTTGCCTGTGAAGGAAGCTGGAAAGACCAAAAATTTAATATTAATTACAATGTACACAGAGTATCTACACATGTATTTTTTTAATCATAAGATTGAAAAGTACAAATTACTATAACTTATCCATTGACATGATTGACAAGGGTTTTGACAGGATATGGACACAATTAATGTACAAATAGTAAATAATCATGCCTCTTGCTCTAATGCTGTGGCAAAACTGTCAATGCAATTCAAAGTCTCTCATGTTATGACTAACTTAGAGCTTAAAAGTATACAACAATGTACCATGCATATAAATTATTTGAGTTCTTATAAAGAATATTTTTAGAATTTATAGAAGTAAAATATGTTCTTAGCCGACAAAGTGTCAATGCCTAGAACAGAAGTTGGTATAAATGGTTCAGCAAGATAAATTTCTCATGCGTAATATCATTCTCAAAAGCATTTATGTACATATTGCCTACTTGCAATAAGACACTGTCAACTCTAGCTTGTCGAGTTCCACTTGAATATACTGAAATGGCTTGTGGGGTAATAGACCTAGCCTGCGTAGCCGGCGCTGGGGTGCGCAGGCTATAATGGACCTAGATCTGCGTGCTTTGTCACGTGACAGGGGTCCAATTGAAATTTTATTTTGCCCTTATAAATCCGCCATTTTGAATTTCGCAAGGGGTTGGGGTATATACAACAATGATCGCCTCTCAAAATAAAGAATTGGAGCATGACAACAAATCAGCCACCTACACGTGAGCATAAAATAAAACAATTTGCACAACAGTTGCTTTATTAAACGTACTAAAAACTATAACAGTATAAGTTCAAAATTATACTTCGATCAATTCACCACAAATCCACAATTACAAAAAGCAACAAAAAGATACCCTCATGCAAAACTTGAAACTCAGAAATTGTCTGCATCAAAGCCTGTTTAAAAGAAAAGAAAATAGTCAGATACGTAATGGAAACTATGAGAAAATCTTTAAAAAAAACACGGATTTAAGATGATGTCGAAAAGACTGGTGTACTTATATGACAGGCGCAAAATCATTTATATTTCACAAATCACGGGCCAGAAATCCCTATTAAATTAGATTAGATTAGATTAAAAACAAAACAACAAAACACTTACTGTCTCCTTGATTAATCCTCCATATTCAGTATAAATCATTTGTACGGTGTGACACAGATTGGCAAGTGGGAATCATATTATTATCATTCGTAAAGGCCGCTATCGTCGCTGCATGTCTACATCCAGAGCTTGATGTTCGAAATGTTTTGGCGAAGGATATTGCACTTCACATGCCTTTATCTTTATAAAATTCACTAATCCAGTAAGTTTCTCGGTGCAAAAAATAAAGAAATTCAGTGCTAATTAAAATGCAGTCCATCGTTCATTCCACAACATCACCAACCGGGGCCGTGTTAAAAACTGTTAAAAAGTCCTGAGGCAGTTCCTTTTGCCCTTATAAATCCGCCATTGTGTGGCGACAATTTTTTGACTGACGAGAGATAGGAGCTACCCTGGTCCCAGAGGTCCTACGCCGCCCGCTCCCCCCTGAAATGCTGAAAGCGGCGAGAGAACCTCTGGTCGAACTGGCCGTTTCTTTGATCGCTCCGAGCCAATGAAGTCGCTAGGGTCAGATCTTGACCCCATTTTCTGATTGGCTAAGAAATCTGTTAGGGGGGTTTCGATTAAGAAAAATAATTACACAACTACAACTCAAAGGTGGAGGCGTGAAGAAATATACTGCATCTTGTAAGGCGTTTGTAGCATCGTTATGTTAAAATCTCCGGAGCAAAATTGCAAAACAAAGCCGTAAAGGACAAGAACTAACAAATACCGTTGCTGGTGCACATTTCCGGGTCGTACCTTGGTACACCGAGTTTGCAGTGCGTGAGAGGTATAAATATTATTTCAGTACGTTGACTAAACTATTATTTCTCTTACTCAAGAAATATTTCTACGTTGCCATACGGATTGGGCGATCGAATATTAAAATCTGAAAATTAATCTGCCGCCGAACTATAATTTATATATACCGAGAACGTCGTTCAGCAAGCTTTTCAATATTCTCTAGTGGGTTCGCCGTGACATCCAAGTATGACGTGTTTTTTTTTTTATTTGAATACAGTTGTTGCATAAATCAACTTGTTATATCATTCTGTGATTGTAATTTATAAATCCTATCGCTAATTTTATTACGAATATAATGACGGCGTCGTATATAATGCCAAAAGCAAGGCGCCATGCATTTGTATTAACAACCAACGAATTGATAGCTGTTTATTTTTTTTAACTCCTATTTTAATCTCATCCAGTCATCTCATGCATGCATGCTAAATAATAAAAATCCGTTGTTTATGAACACTCTAAAGAAGAGAACGTGAACTAACACTAATTTGAAAAAACTTGCACGGAAAAATTAAAGAATATTTGGCGCGTACGTCACAAGCAAATTATTCACACGCATTGATTGAAAAGAAAACAACGTAAACAATAATGGCCCTTTATTTGTGTCAATTTCTTTTACTTTCCCTGTATAATTTGGCTGCGGCGTATTTTCTCTCGTGTCATTACATGAAAAAGTTCAAAACGTCTGGTTATATCTTTACCCCCCAAAGCCCCCAAACACAACTCTAGTATAATGCTTATTATTTCCTTGTGAACGGGTGGCATTTTTGCGGCGTGTAGGACCTCTGGGACCAGGGTAGATAGGAGCCCGCATTCTAGGTATATCATTTCTATGGGTTAATAGCGCCGATGCACTCAACGCGGTCATCTTGGATGTCAGGCTGTCTTTTTTTCTCATGGCCGAACCACAGGCGGCCCAAACGTACACCATCTTGTACACGAGCAGTGCTGTCATTTGCTTTGGGGGGAGGGGCTGCGTATGTTGGTCTTATTTTGTTTCTGCTTTGTATTTGTTGATGCTTGTGACTTTCCGAGTCGAGTTTGAACTCCATATTTCGGCGAGTCCCACTCACGGTCAATTAACCGCTTTATACCTGATGACTTTCGTAGAGAATAGGGAACTTAAGCAAACTAGGACGACGACGGCAATGTAAAGTTCAGTATCTGGCAGAAGCCACGAATCATTTACTAGTATACGTAGATCTACGTAGTGTTGAATACTTAATGATGTTTTTGGACATCCAAAAGCATAGAACTAGTTCTAAAAGGATTTCGTTGCATAGTTTGAAGTCAAACGCGACTACGGGGATCGCCGTTCCACGAGTTATTCAATGTTGTCCTAAAGACGTGAAAATAATCTGAATAAAGGTGCTGTTACACGATGCGATTTTTCTTGCAACTTGCAACAAATTTATATATGGAAAATAAAATGGCAAGGTGCAGGAAGGGTCAGGACGGGAACGGTCAGGGATGTTGGGAAATTGTTGGTACAATCTAACTTCACCAGATCGGATCGCGCTGGAGAGGCGGTCGACGATTCTGTTGTGACGATCTCGGATCTCAGTCATGTGCATGTTGGCGACAGTGGCAGATTATGTGTGGCAGGGTTTCGACTTCTGAACCACATTTCCTGCACGAGGTGGAAATATTGGACCAACGGGATTTATTTTGGTTGGTTGGGACAACATTTAGTCTCGCACGATGGATGAATCTCCAATCTTTGAAGCTGATGTTAAGGCCAGTGTAAGCCCAAGAGGAACCATTGCAAAAGCGGTCAGCGACAAGGGCTCTGGCAACCTTGCCTTGGTCAGGAAGAGAGGTGAGTTTCTTGGCAGCATGACTTTGCACGAGGTGGTGAAGGAAACTACAGCAAGATTTTGCCAGGATGGGACCTCTATCGAGGGAAGCGATAGATGGAGCGCCGTTGTCAGGAACAGAGAAAGACACTTTCTGGCGACGACAAGATGATCGGGCCCGAGTCCAAATGGATTGCTTGCGATAGCGAATCTTGTTGGGATGAAAGTTACCACAAGTGGAGCCAGAAAGGAATTCATAGATGAGGGAAGGAGAAGGGTTGTCTTGAGCAGCAAAGCGGACAGATTGGAGTAACTCGGCTTTGGCAATGTGGGAAACAAAGGTGTCAGAAGAGGATAGCATCTTCAAAGCTTGAACGATGACTTGAACATCAACTTCAGCAAGTGGATCGTGAAAAGCAAGACCACCAACACCCCTGGAGGCGAAGATAAAGTGGGATGTGGCTCGGAGCGGTAAGTTGCATGCGGAGCGAACTACCTCAATCAATTTCTTCCGATAATTGATGAGAGAGCGTTTGAGGGGGTTGCCAGCACGGAGAACGTATGTAAGACAAGGTTGAATGAAGGTTCGTATAGCATCAGGCTTCTGCCATGGCGCTAGGAGGGAGGAGTTGATCTTATCAAGGTCGTTGCAAAGGTGATCAACGAGAGTATGAAGATCAGAGACGTCTCGGATAACACCAATAGGAATGCCAAGATAACGATAATGTTCGTGCTGGAGGAGAGCAGAGATGGTTTTGCCTTGGACGAGGTAATCGATGGCAGCAACATTCGACTTGGTGAGAGTCAACGAGGCACATTTGTCTGGACGGAATTCAAGTCCAAGAAGAGCAGCCGAGGAGCTGGCAGCATCAAGGAGATGTTGAAGATCATCAGGCTTTCGAAAGATGATGACGAGATCGTCAGCGTACGCCAGAACAGAGATTGGGGCACCATGATGTTTAGCTGGGCCATTTCGCAGAGATTCAGCTTTCGCAGTGACGGAACGGAGTATTAGCTCGATGGATAGATTGGAGAGGATGGGAGATAGAGCCAGAGGGCAACCTTGTTTAACGCCAGCCAAAATGGGGATAGGAGGAGTGGTTCCAGCTGGAGTGCGGACTTCAGTGGAGGCATTGGTGTACACATTGCCAATAAGATCAATGATGGATTGAGGAATACCAATGTGAGATAGAGTTGTGGCGATGACACCATGGGGAACACTACCAAACGCATTGTGGAGGTCCAACCAGGAAATGCAAAGATTTCTATTGAGACGTTGAGCATCGGCAACCAAAGATTGGAGAATGAAAGCGTGTTCATAGCAACCTTCGGAAGGACGTGCACTCTTCTGGGAAGGAGACATGAGGTCATTGGATATGGAGTAAGACACCAAACGATTGGCCAAAATACTCATGAGGAGTTTGTAGATGCAACTCATCAGGGCAATGGGACGCAAGTTGGACACATCATCGGAGGAACCTTTCTTGTGGATGAGGACTGTGGTAGAAGTTTTCCAGGAGGCAGGCACATTGCATTCGGATTCTACACTACACCACACCACACCACACCACACCACACCACACCACACCACACCACACCACACTATACACTACACTACACTACACTACACTACACTACACTACACTACACTACACTACACTACACTACACTACACTACACTACACTACACTACACTACACTACACTACACTACACTACACTACACTACACTACACTACACTACACTACACTATAAAACAAAACAAAACAAAACAAAACAAATCAAATCAAAACACAAAACAAACACACAAAAACAAAGCACAACACAACACAATCAATTCTGCTCGTCACTATAAAGAATTATGTATTTTGATTTTGTAAACTAATTATTTGTGGAAAAGATCTCGATAAACAATAAAAACGCCTCTTCAACCTCTTGTGTGGTAATCCTTAGCAACGAACGTCCCCCACACGGAACATTTTCACATGTCGATTTCACTCGTATATAGAGGTTATCTATAAAACTTGTGTCCCCTCTCATTAGTCTGCGTAACCTAAAGTAGGCCCTTTACTCTCAATCTTGTTTACAAAAAGTTGTTTATGTTATGGTACGTCAATTAAACTGCGCGACAGTTCTAAGAATTTTTGGCGTGAGAAAATTTCGAGTGTTGTATATATATATATATATATATATATATATATACAAAGTATAAAGTATAGTTTTACCTTAAAGTCTTCGCTACCAGAGGTTTCACCCTAAACGGGATCATCAGAGTCGCCTGATGATCCCGTTTAGGGTGAAACCTCTGGTAGCGAAGACTTTAAGGTAAAACTATACTTCATACTTTGTATTTTGCTCTATCTATATATGGTATTGAGCACTCTCTAACATTTCGTGAACCAAAACTCACTTATATATATATATATATATATATATATATATTTCATGATTGAGTCGGTTTTCTTTGATGTACCGCGGGCTGTATATAGCATACACCCCAATGAATACTAATTAGATAAAAAAATGAAGAAAAAACTAGGAAAATCTTTGTCCAAGTTGGAAAAAATAGACAAAACTTTGTTGGAAAACCTCCTCAATCATGAAATAAGTCAGGGATGATAACGTCGGGATGTATGCGATATCGATATACAGCCCTCGGACGCTAACGCGTCCTCGGGGCTGTATATATAGCGGCATACATCCCTCGTTCTCGGGATTTATCTCTTACATATATATATATATATATATATATTTCAAAAACTCATTAATAATTCATGAGGAAAACACAAAGGAAATCAGTACCAGTCCATGGTTTTAAAAAATCTTGATAAAAAATCCTCCTGATTTACATAAATTTTAGCTTTGATTTTCTCGGCTTAGACAACGTTATTTTTCAAACTTACTACGCCAATGAACTTACCAAATGGGTCGTTTTTGAAGCTTTTCAAAACATTCGCAGTACGTGTTTTATCAGATCTAAAACACGAGGCGATAGCCTCGTGTTTTAAATCTGATAAAACACTGCTGCTCATGTTTTAAATATTACATATATATATATATATATATATATATATATATATAATAGTTAAAGTATAGTCGTTTTACTTTATACAATAGACACAGAGTGCTCGATACTTTTGAAGGTAGAGCAAGATAGATTTTATTTAACCAGAGCCAAATTTCAGTCAAATATGTCTCACTTCAAAATTGATAAAGACTTTTATTCGTGGAATGTGGATGCTCGTCTGTTTCAACTAATTCCAAACTGTGAAAAATATAATTTAGCCAACGGTCCATGGTGACGCAATTTTTGTTTTCGGAAACTTATTCTCATTGGCTGCATGGTGATTAGATTTTCTCGCATATGATTGGCTCTCTGAGCATCGGATGATGCAAGCTTACTACCTCCTGTTTTTAGCCACGAAGCTTCGAACGTTTACAAGCTGTTAGATACAAAGATACAAATTTTAATTACTTCTTCCCACAAGGGGCTTTTCAAGAGCAATTTACATTACTAAATTTCAAGTGGCAGAGTCGAAGGCATATTAAAGGCGCTCGAAGCAGCCGCCCTACGACACATTTATGACACACATGTCAGACCACGAATCATAGACCTAGGTGTTGATTTTGTGGAGGGAGGAAAACCGGAGAACGCGGCGAAAAACCCTCGAAGCACAGGAGAGACCAACTAAACTCTACTCACATGAGAGTTCCAAGCTCGAGAACGGGGTTATTCCCAGACGGTCACCCATCCAAGTACTAACCCCGTTAAACCGGGCTTAACTTTTGGTGAGAGGCAGCACCCTAACAGCACACGCCACCCGTGCTTAACAGCCGATATTCGACAAATTGTATACTGTACTTTAATCCTTTTGAAAGAAACACGTTTAAACTGAAAGGCTTTTTCAGGCCCGTATTTAAGGTGCCCCCCCCCCTGAAATTTGCTCAGAAATAGTATTATGAGGAGCAGAGAAAAATTTCAGCCGATATTCGACAAATTGTATACTGTACTTTAATCCTTTTGATTTTGTTTAATTACTTGATCTATGAAATGTTTAATTAAAATTATTTCACTCGTTGCTAGTCACTCCCCTCGTGGTCTCGTTGCTTACCTAAACTATCACGATGGTTTACGATGTTTTACCTAAAACATCGCGATGGTTACTGGACTGTTAGTTTACAGTGTCTTACTTAATAAGAAAAATACCATGAAATAAAAACATTGGATGTATTCAAATATTTGAAATAATTATGTTGTCTTTTGACTGTTTAAAATGACGTTTCATAACCTCCAGAATTCTTTAATATATCGTCTCAAAACACAGGAAATAGCATTTCAGAGACTCTGTATTTCAAGATTTTTCCGGGGGTGTATGTCCCCGGACCCCCTAGCGGGTTATCGCGCCTACGGCGCTCGGCCGCCTTGTCCTTAAAAACAGAACTTGACCAGCAAAGATTGAGAAGCTGCTTTACTGATATCTGCCATCATTTTCCCCAATTTGACAATTTGTTGATGCCGAGTGGCGAATTTTCAAACCAGACTTTGTCACGACGACTTCCAGTTTTTGCCGACGGGATACTGAAAAAGAGCAGAGCAGTTGGGGTTGACTTTTTGTATTGGGTCATCTTCACGTAGCGTTGGCCGGAACTGTCAACTTCAAAGGAGAAGTTATAGTGTTTACCGTGAGAGAACGCTGTCAATCGCGACCTCTTCTACACCATGCAGTAGAGAACGACGTGAAACCATACACAGCGGAGAAGAGAAAGGGGCTGGTTGAGGTTAAACACTTCGCTCGTTTGCAACTTGGCAACTTGGTTTGTGCTGAACGTTTTATTTTCCACTTTGCTTCAGCTGTTTTATTTTGGCGTCTATAGCCATGGTTTGACTTTGTAAACCTTGGGTTGGAGGTAATTTTAATTCCCCTGTTGAACAACGTAGAATTCGAGCACCTTTCTATACGCCATGTCTGAAGCCAACCAGCGCTGATTTGCTATATTCTCGCTTGTATTTTGTCCTGGCTTCGGCATAGAAATGACGGAGATTTTCGTCCAGTTGACCAATCGTCATATCCTCGATTTTAGTCAAGATTTTTTTTTTGGTTACACCATTCTAAATGTATGGAACAATTTTCATGGTGAAGTATATAGTTTAAAACTATTGTGTGTATGAGTACAGACAGATGTATTACGTATAATATTTTCAGTGAAAAACAAAGTTTGTATTTGTATAGTTTTGACGAAGCAGTGTACAGTCATATAAGCTTTTAAAAACCTGTATTAATAATAAAATAAAATTTACATACCTTGAAAAGTTGAAATTGCACCGTTCGTTGCGTTTTTGGTTGCTTTTGAGTGCTGGTTGTCCAACGAAACGTTTAGCTCCGGTTCCGTAAGAGCAGCAAATCGTCATTCTTCTGAGTCAACGCGTCGTCTTTTTTTGACAGGCACTGGCGTACAGATTACTTTTTAAAGTTTATCGTAGTCCACCGAACAAAGTTTGTTTTTACTCACAATTTTGTTTTGTCAACAATAGCAAAAGTCGCATTTGTGAAAGCGAGTCAAAACCGTGTTTTATTGAGTTATAACGGAACGGGTATTAGCCAATCAAATCGTCCGTTGTATCCTACTTATTTTATAATTTTAATTGCTTGTTGCAGCTTGTTGTGACAATCCGAGTATCGATTGTTTGTGACACGTCTGTCGTAGCTAGTTTTTATCAGCTTAGTGCAGACTTGGAATAAAGCTGGCAACAAGTCTGTTGGGACAAGTTGTAACAGCATTGTTGATTGCATTACGCTTGCTGCAATTTGTTCTATCAACCCTGTTATTCTTTGTCATCAACAGAATTGTTGCGTGTTAATAATAATAATCGCTATCCATGGGCAGAAATACGTGATATTTGCGTCCGCACGCAGCAAATTGTGATTAGCGCATGCGTATTGGGGAACATCAATGGTGACACCGCTGACGTATTGTCTAAAGTGGGCTCATAAACCTTGCCGAATATTGCATATCATTGACCAGTTGCCTGTATTCAGCAGCCTATAGCTCTTCTAAGCATGCATATTGGTAGCTCAAACAATGCTAACTAAAAAGCCATGATCGTAAGCTACAAATCGATGCTACAGCAGCAGAAATACCCCCAAGATCTCACCGAATGGCTATTTTGGAAAAAGGAGATGATGAAGAAGAAGATTTATTTGTACCATACGATATACAACACAAAAGCATACATTATTTACAGAGTTCAAATAAATTTGAACTCTCATCTCCGCTCCCCCCCCCCCCCTTCCCCGTATCCACGCTGCGAAAACACCATTGTTGGGCCTTGTCACGTGCCGCAGGTACTTTTTTGACACATACATGGGAGGAGTGACAAAAATCATAATGCTACTTCACGCCCAAGCTTCACGTCATATCAAAGGCGGTAGAGTTGAAGAGAACTTCTTCGAATCGTGATTTCGCTATTATCAGTAGTGGTATATCTGGAGATACAATCTTTAGGCCGAAACAAGTGGTATGTCCAGAAAAATTACAGTTTGGATGTGCTCGTTTTTCTTCACACGCAATGCAAGTTATATGATTTTGCAAATCGAAATATTTGGAGAAAAAGATCTATTCATTCTCTGCTACGGTTTAATTATTGTGCAGCGGCGGCTTTAGATTACTTGATTAGCAACAAAACATTCCAATATTTATCCGACCTGGGTCTTTCGACGTTAATGTCTACATGCACCATACAATAAAACAAGTCAACGCAAATATTCAATTGAAGACGAAAGGGAGAATCGCTGTTGTTGAAATCTAGGTGCTTGAAAAAGGCAATTTCAGTAAGGCTTATTTATCATAGCCTCGTATTTTCCAGTATATTGTCATGAAATTTTGTGGAGTCCGTTTACTAGTGGGACCCTAGGGAACAAATACTTTAATTGACACTAGTTCATTTTATTCACACGGCTTTTGTATTAAACGTCGCTATCAGCGATAGACACAGCTACGATTCTTGAAAGCAAATTATTAAGTACAAACATTACGGATTATTCTATCGAAAATTATGTTTACAAGTACCTCCCCTGGGTGCCACGTGACCAGCCGCAACCATGATCTTTTCACAGCGAGGTCGGGGAGCGGAGAGAAGAACCTGGGTACGAGGTTGCTGGAAAATATGAATACTGCAAGGTTTACATAAAATCCTTGTCAATATAATACCCCATTAGACTTCGTATTTTACATTATTGTTAAGGGAGAGGCTTTTCTACCTGAAGCCCATTATATCTGCATTGTTTCCATCTACCTGTCACAAAGTAACTAAGTGATAATTGGGAGCACGGGCCTGATTAAAAATCCGCTTTTTGCGTTGCACGCACCAAACAACAAGGTAATATAGGGTAAGTGATGCAAACGCATAAATATTTGATTTAATGCTTCGTTTTGAAAACATGCTATCAATTATTAAACATGCTCGTGTTACAAAAAGATACATATACAAAGGTTACATGTAAAAAGATACATATAAAAAGGTTACGTATAAAAAGATACATATAAAAGGATTACATATAAAAAGATAGTAGTGGTTCATTTAGCGTGTCAAATCCCTCAAGCGTCTCTATGAAATTCCATTTGTTCAACTGTATACTAACTGAACGTGCATGTGTTAGGAGAAAAAAAATATTAATGGAATTAAGATATAAGTAAAAATTAGTAATGTAAACTACTAAACTCACATATGAAATCACAGTTCAATATTCTTAAAAATCCTCACTCCTTTTTCTTTGCTGGAAATACGGTCGCAATTTTAGCTCGAACTGGAATATTATCTGTATCCAGACCTGGTGTTTGACCTCGCGTATCAAACTCGATTTTCACTTCAGGTCGGAATATCAGACAATGCGTGGAACCACCAAAGTGAAACATACCGAGCTGGTCACCTTTCTTCACTTTATCATGCTTTTTAACAGTGATCTCGTTGGAAGACACTTCTGACATACCGATTGATACGAAACACATCAAGCCAATATCAGGATTGTCAGCCTTAATGTAAACAATTCCTCGGGAAGCTACATGGCCCAGGTATCCTTGTGACATGTTGGGTGATGCGGGGTCGTCCTGGATGTTATAGGTCTGCGAGTAATACGAACCATCCACAAGCTCTGTTTTGAGAATGGTACCAGACACAGGACTGTGCCATCGATGATAACTGGTGGCGCTAAGAAACGCTTGGTAGACGGTTCCACCATGAAATTGCTTGGCTAAATCACTCATGTTCAGCATGAAATCCAAGGAGTATTGTTGGCTCTTTATCCAAAAGAAGTCCCTCTTTTTTACGCCTGTTGATATCTGGAACGGCGCCGACTCACAGGCATTCGCGACAATGTAATCATCTCTTGGAGATTCTACTGGACGAATTCTAGGGCGATACTTTCTGGTAAAAAAATCGTCCCATGATGTATAACCGTGATAATCTGCCTCTGGATCGCACTCGAACTCTTTATCAAAGTTGGGCATTGCTTCCATTGCATCCTCACCAAACCAACCCCATTGAGGATCCTTACTCAAAACATAGCGAGAATCTGGACTGGACAGAAACTCTCCCCAGTAATTGAGAATATTCTTGAATAACCTACAATACAATAAGTTTATTAACACTATTTACTTACTATAAATTAAGATACATATATAATTAACGACAAAATTGAGAAATACAAAATAGTGCAGGACACCTGTAATAACAATAAGGGTTAATTGAGATAGGTGGCCACTTAAGTAGAATATAAAAAGAGTGTTATAGAAGCGTGCAAAGCGTACACGGTAAGTGTATAAGCTTATAATAAGTATAAAATATGCGATTTTCCGCCGTTGACGTCCTTTTCAGACTTGAATTCTTTTCAATTTGGTGTATTGTTTTATATTGCATATTTTATACTTATTAAAAGGGTCTATATATTCTATAATTATAAACATATTAACACCAATATACATATACATATACTATTACACATAAGATACATTTACATATATACTTCTCAAACTCATTAATAATTCAAATTAAAAAAGCAAATAAGCAAAAACAAAAAAAATTAATGTTTAATCAGTGCTTTGAAATCGGAGGAAAAGTATTACTATATAGTAGTCTAGTACTTTGAAATAATGCAAAATACGTTTTAAAAGTCTTGGGACTTTGAAATAAGGCAAATTATATTACGTTTCAGAGGTATCTTCGGAGTTTTGAGTTTGATAAGTCAGTTCAAATACTCGACATCGGACTTTACCGGGATTACAAAGCCCTCGTGCATTAAAAAGGCTGGCCTTTTCAAAAAGCACTCGGACTTTGAAATTCCGGTAAAGTCCTCCGTATCGTATTTGAACTATTACATACACACTCAAATATATATAAATTCAAACAAACGTTGTTCGACAATACCGTAAAGATAGAGCCTGAAGATCGCCCAGCGTGAAACTGACAGTAGCGACCATCAACATTTGAGGTAAGCCCACTTATAGTATATATATATATATATATATATATATGATGATCCCGTTTAGGGTGAAACCTCTGGTAGCGAAGACTTTAAGGATGATCCCGTTTAGGGTGAAACCTCTGGTAGCGAAGACTTTAAAGTAAAACTATACTTTATACTTTGTATTTTGCTCTATCTATATATGGTATTGAGCACTCTCTAACATTTCGTGAACCAAAACTCACTTATATATATATATACACATTAGTCATTATACTATTAGGACATATCGCACAACATTACGTGCACAACATTACGTGCATTATAGTATCTCTTGCTAAAGCCGGTTTTCCACTTGCGAATTTTTCGCGGAAATCGACATTTTTCTTTTGTCTTACATGCTCTCGGCTGGAACTAGTTAGAAATCTATTCAATATTTACAATAGAAATGTCGATTCGCGCGAAAAAATTCTCAAGTGGAAAACCGGCTTAAGCCTTTATCTATCTATTTTTCGACCATGCACGTGTAGTTGACCCACATCTCTATAGTCCTTTTTAACAAAGAAATGTACACTCGTGGGAATTGGTTTTTTTTTATTTTTGGGCCAAATAATCTAATATTTAATTTACCATACTGAGTTGCTACGAGTTTGAGAAAGAGAAAAGGTAGAATTAAAACTTTTTTAGATCAGTTTCATGCAACTCTTATCTATAATATGCCTATCACTGATCGCTCAAATTAACAATTACTAGTTCAACGAAGTGGAGGTGAATATTGGTGGATAATTACCGAGACGCGAAGCGTTGTTTTAGCATATGCCAAAATAAGCCACAAAAACAGGAGAAATTTGGATTCGATTTCATTAAAATTTAGCCAGAAAATGTTGCGAAACGCAAGCCAAAACTGAATTCTCCCATAGCCTGTGAAAGTGGACGTGACTGAGATTTATGTTATTGTTCGCCAAATTCAAGATCACGTGACGTTGAACCTGCATGATTGAGCAATAAAAAGCAAGATTTTAAATTAGAGCAGCGAGGCGCGTACCTACATGTGCTACAACGAAAGTTCTTCCGTGATGGTTTCGATATAAATTCCACTTCATTTGGACATTATATATGCATAGATGGTCCCTCATGAAAACTCCCTTTGCAAAGAATATTTAATAAAGTGCAGTAAATTCGAATAAACGATCAATGGTCGGACCGAACACAGTGAGAGCCGAGGTAAAATAATGATACAATACTGTTTTGCCAACAGTACAACTAAAACTAAAAATCGCTTTTGTCTTAATATGAATGGTTGTGCTAAAATTATATGTCGTAAGTTGAGTTGCCTTCATTGAATATTAAATGCACGGCAATTGTCGTATGCGTATCAGTATTAAATACGTACACGTATAATTAAACAATAACTAAATTATTAAGAAACATTTCCATCTGACAACAAAAGTGCAAAACTCCGATTTAATAATGGCAGGGAGACGACAAATGCTTTTCGACTGCGTTGTTCCTTGGTTTTCTTTTAAATATTAATAATTTGTAGACATGCGGCGATTTATGATAATTTCAATTTATTCACACTATTTTTAATACTTACAATGAAAAATACAAAGTTTACGTAGTGATACATAAATAAATCAGAGTTAGATATAAAACAAAATATTTTATGAAAGAATATACATATATGTGAGAGAGTAATTAAAGTATAAAGCTTTCGAGTAAGTTTGGGGATCAGCAGAGGATGAAATATTAAGATCGTGTCGAAGTAACAAATAGACATTGTATAATACGAGAATGAAATTCAGATCAACCTTGGTGACTTAATATTTTTTACATTGAAACAGAAAGGGTTTTTAAATCACTGGGAATATTTTCCCAGATTTTTGTATAATTAGTCCGGCGGGGAGAAAATAGTTCGCGCACAATTTAAATAATTGAAAATAATGAAAATGCACAATGAAAATAATTTGCTCACAATAACAGAGTGTGAATTATTTGAGTGAGCCATGCATGCATGAGTTAGCGCTTGATACGATTGTGTAATGTTCAAGGGATGATCATTTTAATGTCACGATAAAGTTCATCATGAAACCGAACGCCGATCATCTACACAACGATGCACCACCATATATATTTGTTTACGTCTTATTTGAGAAATGCGCGACTTAAAAACTCTCACGGTCCTGTTAAAACCAATCCGATCTCTTTGAGGTGATTTCTTTGTGCACACAATCATATTATTGAATAAACTAATATCTAAAATTAACGCAGAATCAATGTAAAATATAAAATTTGTCATAAAAATGACTGACTACAGTATACACTATACAGCACTGTCGCTGTCTTAAGTTCGTAGGTCGTCAAAAACCGAATTCCTACCGAATTTTGTTAACGAAATACAAGGGTACTCCTTTGGACTTGTAAATATCATGTTTCTTGTGGATTTTTAGAAGTCACCATAACCGACATCGTGCCGTTTAACGAAGAACAAGGTTATAATCTAATGTAAGCCATATGAAAGAATACACTGGCCATGCCGGTTCAAGATCACGTGACGCTCAGGCGTGCAATTTTCGGTAATAATTCCATGTCCTATATAACCCAGGTACTTCATGAAAGCCTGACCCCAACACACACCCTAATCCTAACCAATAAATTCGTGAATATAGGACATGGATTTATAATCCAATTTGCAACATCAAACCGGAAGTTCTATTGTTTCAGAGCGGAGTTTCACAGCCCTCTCCCTTTCCAGTGGCTATGATTCTCCCAAGTGTGACTTTCCATATTTGGAGTTATGTTTACATGCAGTTTTGACAACTGCCAGTCATGAAAACCTTTTGAAACTGGGCCAAAACATAAAAGCAAGGCATTTTAGCTCAAACATGCATCAAATTTAACTCTGTTAATGGAAAACTGACGAGAAAGGACTAACAACTCTGAGAGGAAAACAACAGTTGTTCTTTCTCAAAGATAAATTGGGCTTTTGTTGCTTTGCAAGCGATATCTGCTTGCCATTTACAGTTTGTTTTGGCATAAATACTAACCAAAAGTCAAACGTTCAAGAGAATGGCGCCATCTTATTTTGCCCGGAGGTGAATAGCGCCAGACTCGTCCCCAGTCGTTATATCGTACGCTGCTAGGCTAAACTCGCTAGGGGATCTGGGAAGGGGAGAAAAAAAATAACGACTGCAGGCAGTTACACATTCAAAATGGCAATGCAAAAATTCTAGATGCTGAAGAAAGACCATTTCATGGAAGTTTATTGTGCATTTGTGGCTAACAAACTCTTTTGTCCTCAAGAAACATTTCACTTGACTCTGACGATGACCGCCGCTGAGGCCGTCGAAATATCACTCACTATTAAAACATCAACAACAGTCTTTCTCAAGACTACACTAACCTAGACGAACAATTTTCTCAAACAACATGTACTAATCCTAGGTTTAAACCTTTAAAAAATTTAAAAAATTTATCCTGTCATTCCGAAGAGGGCCTATTATTCAAATTCACCATCTAAGCTCGTGTTGCAGTGAGCATTCAAATATTCATCGTACTCTGCCATATATTGATTTCAGCTGGCAAATAAGATCTAGAGATGGTCGAAATATGACCAAGGAAAACGTAACTTGAAAGGCCTACATTATATAAATATCGATTTGTCTCTAATAAAGGGAGAAAATCCGGTTACGAAGCAAGCAATACCAGGTTGCAAGATATGCATATAATTTGCAAGAAATTTCTAGTAATCTGCCAGTCGCTTCCCATTTTTTTCTCCCCCTTACCGTGAAACCCCGAGTCCCTTGTGATCACACGTTTGATCCTTAGCTTAAAACATAATTGTATCCTAAAGAAGCGACTGGGGACGAGTCTGGAATAGCGCAGCTGTGCAGGATATTTCGAGCTAGAGGAACCAATAAAGTTGCGTAAAAAAAACACAGGAGCCGTGTCTTTATCCAGTTATAAAGACACGCGGCAGGTCGCTAAGGACACGAGAAAACTGTCTAGAGAAAAACGAGGCGTAGCAGAGTTTTTCTCAGGTTTTCGAGCTGAAACTCAACACAAGTTCAGAATTTTCTGTGCAATGAACTTGAGATTTCTTTATTACTATAGTATCAAGCTGAGGATACTTTTTTCTTCATTTTTTAACCATTTGTGTTTGTAAAACATGTACAATTCAACTTTCAGTCAACCTAATGTGTCACGTAGCTGGATTTCCACTTGGCGAAAAATGTCGCGCGAAGCGACATTTTCTTTTGTCTCGTAAGCTCTCAGGTAGAACTAATTAGCCAAGACAAAAGCAAAAGGTCGCTTCGCTCGAAAAATATCGAGCGAGGGCCTTCGCCAAAGAGAAACGTAAAGAGTGCAGACAAATATCCTTCTTATATAAGCTCGTTCTTTGTTTACACTCTTTACGTTTCTCTCTGACGAAGGGCCTTCACTCGAAATGTTAGTCTCCTACCTTCCCTGTTTCGGCAGTATATCTAACCTTACTATATAAAGTCGTCAGCAAAAACTTTAAGGTGATGATCCCCCGCCATAGCTAATATTGTCTAAAGCAACGTATACCCTGACGTAAAAGATGGTCTAACCCACCTATAACTCCCTGCTATTCCCCGGCATTCCCCGGGTAGGGACTAGTGCATAAGGGAGTGAGACCCAAAATTTAACAAATTCAATTCCCATTAATTGTAATAGACAATTTAGATTCTTTGCCAACCTGTTGACTTTGTCGTTCAGGAAAGCAGCAAATCCAGCAGTCGTAGCCATCGGCCAGTTCAAGATCACATTGATTGGGAAGCCAACTAAACCAGTTTTGTTGAACTTAGGAGCTGTTGTCATAATGAAGTCGATTATTATTATCATCACTTGCCAGCTCCAAATTTTTATTCCTTCTGAAGCATCTGGGAGTTTCCACTGTTGCCAGAACATTTGATGGAAAAACATGTTGATCTCGGGGTCGGAGAGAATAGCATTCATCAAATCTTGAACCGGTTTATGGAGACCAAGCTTTTTGGCGTCAGCGTCAGTAACTGCAGGTTGAAGTCCACCCATGGCTGCTTTTTCATCTTCAGCTGGTGGATGAAGAGCCAAAATCAAATCCAACTTCTGTTTGGATTTAACGTTGACTTCTTTGATCAAGTTGGCTAACCATTTGTCAATAACTTTCCTGTCGGAAGGAAGCCATTGACCAACACGATAAGGTCTGGAGCTCATAATTGTGTAGGATGTGCTTCGCTTGTCGTTTTGCTGTTAAATGAGACACTCCTAATCAAGTGTGTCTATTTTTAATTGAACTTTTGATTATTTACGCATGCGCAACTGACGCTGTAATGTGCGTGCAATTATTTTTCCCACGCCAATTTGGATCATGGTTACAGTTTGAAGCTCTTGCCGAACAAAGGTTTCTCATATCACAAAACAAACGTCGCAAAACCTAGATGTATTGCGGCGTGATTTCAAAGAAACCTGTCAAAATGACGCCGCAAGTTGATTGATTTGTTTTTAAATGTTCAACGTTTTCTGGAGAAACTTGGAACTTTCAAACGTAAACAAACATGAAAAAAATCGCAAGCCAAACGGTGGCTTGCAAATGGCAGTAATATCGCGAAAAATAGTTAGGAAATCACTGTCAATTGTTTCATTAATCAGTTAACCAGCTCACTATAAAACCCGAATTAAGGCGGATTTCCAGTCCTCGCACGAAGCAACTCGCAGCTCGCTGCGATCACTCGCACTCACTCTCCACTGTATTTCCACAAAACGCAACTCGTTGCGATAATTCGCTGGGTTTCAAGACTGATGAAAGGATAGCCGAGTTTTTTTAACAAACTTCGTGGTGGTTTGCATATCCTGATGAAGCACTCTTTCTGAGTGTTTGATATAGCATCTCAAAGAAATCGGTATTTTAAGAGAAAAGCCATGCAAATTAACCATGGACACGGTAATTATTTCCTTTGTGCAGTTTTCCTCATTAATTACTAACGAGTTTGAAATGTTGACATAATTTGTTTGATTGGTTTATTTACCGCGAGTACTTCCCTGCTGGCAGAGGCTGGCATTACGGCAGAGATCAACCTCTGCAAACATCCGACACTTTGTTTGATGTAGCCGCCGTCCATGATCTTGGACGTGTCAAACCAGTTCTGAAAACAGGTTTGGTGCAACACACATTCTGATTGACTACTTAGAGTGCTTACGCATGCAGTGGAGTGTAAAAATTAGCGTTCCTGAGCCAGTTGAGCTTCTGTAACCTTGTTTTTATCTCTTTATTTACTATTCAAAACATTATTTCCGTAAAGAAATAAGAATACTTTGTCATAGAGTCAGTATAAAGTTGTTTACAGTACTTGGGAAGTTACAAGACGACTCTCAGAGCTCGTGAAACACTCGGTTATCGCCTCGTGATGTTCACGCATATCTCGTGTTTCTGAACTTCGTTGCCAAGGTAACTTCGCGCATGCGCGACAGGAAAAGTGTTTGATGTTTGCAGAGGTCTCTTTCCTGTAGAGAGACCTCTGCCAGCTGGGAACACGAGTACTTGCCGCGAGTAAAAAATAGTTCAAAATGTCCAACTATCTGCCACGAGCGCTAAAATACTGGCAGCGAGTTACTTCGTGCGAGGACTGGAAAGCCGCCTTTACACAGAGTCATTATTAACTTATTAACAAATTTTTTGAGTAATTCGATGCGACCTTAAAGGCGGATTACGAAGCAGCTCGCAGCTCGCTGCGAGTGTTTTAGCGCTCGTGGCAGATAGTTGGAAATTTTGAACTATTTTTTACTCGGCAAATACTCGCAGTAAATAAACCAATCAAAACAAATTATGTCAACATTTCAAACTCGTTAGTAATTCATGAGGGAAACTGTACAAAGGAAATCATTACCGTGTCGAAATACCGACCACTTACGCCAACCACTTACATACCGGTAAACATTTAGCAACAACGTCCAGACTTTTTGGCGGCAGAACATTCTAAGCCCTAGCTTCTAGGAACCGGGGGGCTAGGGGGGAATGCATGTGCCTCCCCAACTTTTTATAAAAATGCCCCTTTTTGCGACAGAAAGTGCCATTTTCCCAGCTGTAACAGTGGAATAAGTGTCTTTTGACAATGCCAAAGGAGCCCCTCCGCTCCTCAGACCGCGCTACGAAAAGACGCTGGTTTAGGCTGGTCACGTGTTTCCCAATTTCTGGGAGATTTAATACAAAGTATAGCCGTATATAAGGGAGGGATCCAAGAGACAACATGTTGTGATTGTGTGATGTAAAACAGATGGTGAAGTTTATTCCCAGTGGAATAAAGAAGTTAAACACTTATGTAAATATATGTAGAAACTGAAACCAAAAGCCATGCATAAATGTTTTGCAAATTGCCGGTTTGAGGTTCAAAGAGCTTTTTAAATAAAGTGTGTTTACTTGATTTCAACCAACGAAGTTTCAAAACATATATCATAACAGCAACTACAGATGACGATTGTAAAAAAGAGGTTTCTTAATTGCTCGCATGTTCAATTCCTTTGTTCTCACCCATCATTCGCTTTTCAGTCAAGCATGCCTCGAAGCAAATGAACGACCAACCTCGTACCCAGGGTCTTACCTCCGCTCCCCCCTCCCCCCTCGCCTGCCTCCTCCACAGTCCCTATTGCATCATGGACAGGACACACTGTTTAGAGGGCCTGCCAGATCCTGTAAACAAAATGGTGACCGATCCCATTATGCACAGCGAGACTAGGCCCTATATAGAGGCGATAGTTTTGAGAGGGCCTGCAAATTTTTTCCGGCCGCTGTTCGACAAACGTACGTCCAAGTTCTTTAAACACTGTGACCCACCAGGAAATTCGGTCTAAACTTTCTTACAGATCATGACAATGAAGAAACCAATATGTTTTAGAATTACCGACCTTCTGCCAATAATATTTTTAGTGACAAAAAGGAATTGAAGGGGGGGAAATATCTGCCGAACAAAAGCAAATTCGACGGTCAGGAACTGAGTAACAGGTTTTTCGTATTGTTTTTTGGTTTATTTAGCTATCGAAGACTGTCAACTGACCAAGAGTTAATGAGATTTAATTTTGTTAAATTGTAGGCTATAGTGTAGCGTAATTCAAGTTTCAGTTGTTGTGGAATTGTGGAAACCGAAAAAGTATAAACCAAAGAGTCTCTGGGTAGACATGGGAGGCGGGACGGGACGTTTGCCGGGATCTCACCATGCATGTATATCTCTCTTATTTATCCCGTTCCGTTTATATGGAAAGATGTTTGCCGGGACGTTTTTCATCCCGGTTCGCTCAGCCGGGATCCTGGCAAATCCAAGACAATTTTTCTCATGTAAACACTCCGTCCCGCTTTGCCGGGACGATATTATGCTGACTTTGCAACATTTGTCATGTGATGCAAAAACAAAAATGCCTAGTCGTTTGCCACTCCGAACGTTTTCTCAAGAAATAGTCCACTGTAGAAGCTATGAAATATACTGGAAGAAAGATAATTCATCTGGCTACAAAATACGTACAGTTTATCCGACCAAATAGCTTAGTTTTCTTAAAAAAGCGAAATACCGAACATGTCCAAATAATAGCGGCCGCTATTTTGAAATTCTTTTTCGTATGTATTATAATCTGTCTTCTTCGAATGTTTTCTTGAGAAATAAACCACTGTAGAAGCTATCAAATATACTGGAAGAAAGATAATTCATCTGGCTACAAGATACGTACAGTTTATCCAACCAAATAGCTTAGTTTCCCTAAAAAAAGCGAAATACCGAGCATGTCCAACACGAACTAGAGATGCTTGTTGAACGTCCCGGGTGGTAGAACTCATGTAAACCCGGAATGAAAAACGTCCCGTCCCGGCAAACGTCCCGTCCCGCCTCCCATATAAACAGCCCCTATTTTCGTTGATTATTCCGGCCGAAAGTTGACAAAGTTCAACCGTAATTGCTTTCTTCAACAATTCCTGCATTTTAAAGCTAGGATTCGTATGTAATAAGTCTTCAATGGCCTTCAAAATCTTCGGATATAGCCATGGCTATTAATAATGTAGTTAATTATGCAAATTTATTCCGTGCCAAGTTTTGCCAAATTTTTTACAGGATCTTGCAGGCCCTAAATTCGGCGTGTGTGTCCTGTCCATGATGCAATAGGGCCTGTGGAGGAGGCAGCCCCCTCGCTGCGGAAAGACCCTGGTACACGCTGGTCATGTGCTGCCCAAAATATGGGCAGTACAAAATAAATTTAGTGTGGGTAGGGTGGTACAAAAAACTTTCTCGACTTACCGAGCGGAGTAGTGTTTATACAAAAGCGCAAAACATCTGGCCAGATGAAATGTCACGACTCACGAAAGGTGCACAACGGCTTGGTGAAACAATCCGAAAAGAGATATAATTTAATAAGAATGCCAAAGTCTCAAAGATCAATATTTTGCTGTCTTTGTAGCGCTGGCGACATGTGTTATTGATGGGAGAATATTCGTTTTAAGCATTCGAATCGCGAGGCTTTTAACTGGACGTATTCACTTAAATATAACGGCAGCTTTCGCGTGTGGTATTCAACAACGGGGGTTTCTTTATCGGACAAGAAGTTTGTGACAGCAAAGAAGCAGAAAAATCGATAAGACTCGCCCGCTTTCTTGAAGTCTACTGAAAGTACTATTTCTTTAAGTAAACAACACAGCGCATTCAGAAATGCAGACAGATGACAACTGAACAAAGGTTCAACATTTCACCTTTGCCTTATTTAATGTGTCTAGT
This sequence comes from Paragorgia papillata, assembly GCA_035771165.1. Taxonomy (NCBI): domain Eukaryota; kingdom Metazoa; phylum Cnidaria; class Anthozoa; order Scleralcyonacea; family Coralliidae; genus Paragorgia; species Paragorgia papillata. The sequence goes on along the minus strand of JAWNZC010000444.1, from coordinate 2,348,424 downwards.
GTCTTGCTATAGCATTATAGAATGATCTTGGTTTCAAATATTTTACTATTTTAGTACAGTTTATTTTTGTTTATTTGTCGTTGATTAATACTATTGTTCGATATTTTAATATACTTTGCCGAATGGAGGAGCGGCAACAGTTCTCGTAGTGGCGTATTCATATTTCATGATCAAGCGACGAAAGATCAAATTGCGGAGTAACTGGAGTTTATATAAATAGAAAAATTAAGATATCGATTAATCGACTATATATTGTATAATTTAAGCACCCAGGTTGACGATTATTAAACGAATGGGAACATAAAAAACTTTCTTCATTGTAAACTTAAAAAAACACAGCGATTTATTATAAACTAAAAACAATAGCTGTCAAAACAACTTGCTTCAATTTTAAAATCGTATCACCGGTTTAAAATCTAATACCAGAAAACAAAACAAGATACGTATACATGCATTTCTTCGACTATTCCAGCGAGGTCAAGCATTGATACGCAGGGGACACTCCCACAGTCGAAAATTTTGATAGACGACACGTGACCAGCGTGTACCAGGGTCTTTCCGCAGCGAGGGGGGGGGGGGGAGCGGAGGTAAGACCCTGGGTACGAGGTTGATGAACGACTATTTAACGCCTCGCTATTACCATAACCTGTCGGAAGAACTACCAAAACATCCTGGCCTAAATACAACAATCGAAATACTGTAAGGTTAGATATACTGCCGAAACACAGAATGTAGTATAGTCTAACGTTTCGAGCCTTCCGGCTCGAAATTAGACTACTACGTTCTCTGTTGCGGCAGTATACATGTATCTATATAACCTTACTATATTTCGATTGTTGTTTCAACACTGCAGCACGCTGCTTTCATTTCACTATTTGGCCTAAATACAGTATACAACCGACCGTTCTAGGTAAATGACTTTAAACAATGTACCTTTTTCCCAAATTAAAACTGATGATAATTTTACGAACTTATGCATCCCCTCCCCTATACTGATAATTTTGTAGAAAGGCACGTGATCAGCCTAAACCAGATAAGAACCTGGGAATGAAGTTGCCTATGATCATTAGATTTACGTCAAAGTAAATATCTCATCAATTTTTGACGTAAAGTACTTGTCGATATGTCACCAGTTATATCTTACAAGCTTTCTTCCTTTATCTTTCTTTCCTTTCCTCTCTTCTCTGAATTAATTTCGTCGTAAACGAAGTCGCATTGACAATCGACGAAGTTAATATGAATTATAAATTTGTCTTTATAATTAAATGCGACGATTGTGCGATCTATAAACCAGGCCTTACCTGCTAACGTCTCGCAATTTTCTTGAGAACGCAATTATTTTGGCAACGTTTTATTTGCCTCCTATACACGGTCTACATTAGCGGTCATTTATGCCAACCTATATTTAAGTTAAAATTTATTAAATAATCTTCAATCTGTGTGTAATTCTTTCAAAGATTGTATTTGATCGGAATAAATACTGGAGTGATTGAGTAGCTTTTCCAAGGCCACTGACTCGACCCGACCTTTCGGAATGCTATTCGCCCAATCTCAATATCTTTATTATTACTCGGGCTACTACAGCCGAGTCTATGTTTCGAAATGGCAATCATTACGTCATCCCATCAGGCTTTGCGAAACTGATGCGTGCATGCCAAATGGTCGTGGCTAGATGGGATACTCGCAGTTGAGGTGACCGCGAGGTACTAGGTCCGAGTCAACTTCGGAACAATCATCGGGATTCGGATTTTTGTACTCGGATTTTTCAAAATGGCGGCCACAATTTCAATCCAAGGAGTGACAAAACTCAACGAAGACAATAGACCCCTCAATGAAGAACAAAGTAAGAATTTGTAAGAATAATAAGATTTAAGACTCTAAAGTTTTTATTTTATTAAAAATCGTGTTGCAAATTTAGTAAAATGCTTGTAGTAGTCTAGACGAATTTTTATGGCTCATATAAAATAAAGTGTTGACAAAGATAATATAATATAATATATATATATATATATATATATACAGTGGCGTGGTGGCAGGGGGAGGCAAGGGCCCCCCAACTGGGGTCACCCAAAAAGGGGCACCGAAACTAGCAAGGGCTCCAAAACTGAACAAAATAAACCTATTTCTTTGTATAGCTAGGTCTTCAATGGGGGGATATAAAGATCTGTAATCTTTTGTGTTTTCTATGAAGTTTTATAATCTTGAGAATTCTGTAAAATCTCACTCCAAAATGCAGGAAATGGCATATCAGAGACTCTTGGACCCCCCCCCTGGAGGTTTGGCGCTACTTCGCCGCTTGCATTGGCATGGTCTTTGAGAGCACCCGTTGTTTGTTGTAATATTATATTATATTGCTACTTCAGTTATTTTTAAACAAAAAATGTGATCATTTATCAAATACAGTAATGTCTTTCTTTCATATTTTTTTTTTTGGGGGGGGGGGGGGGGGGGAGGCAGCAAAGCTAATCTGGCCACCCTAGCCTGAAACTTGCCACCACGCCACTGTATATGTATGTATGTATATATATGTATATATATATATATATATATGACTTTATTAATTAATCACAATACAGGAGCATGAATCTTAAATGGCCTAGACATTACCATTAAATCCAATTAGTATTCTTTTCAAACAACCTATTGCAGTAGTTTGAAAGCCCTAAACACTTCTGAGCCACGGTGCATAAAAAACACAGTCTAATACACCTGCCGGAAAATTAAGATAACTTGAAGTGTATGCATGGTGAAAGTATTTAAAAGCTTTTTCTCTTCTTGTTTAACTTATGTGCTGATTAATTTATATCTTAATTTCCCAGGTGTATAAAACCATGCTTTTTACGCATCCGTGGCTTCAGAGAAGTGTTTAGGGCTTTCAAACTACTGCAGGTGTACTAGTTGTCTAGTATGGGACCTCATGTCCTTTTGTAGTTGCACCTGCCCCTGGGCAAATTTAAAAAAAAAATAAAAAAAATAGGTTGTTTGAAAAGAATACTAATTCATTTTCTAAGGGTTCCTGTTTTTTTATACACACTGACTGTATATATATATATATATATATATATACTGGGGTGGGCAGATTGGTTTTGGTGCCCCTTCTGCACCCCCAGTTGGGGGCCCTTGCCCCCCCCTGCCACCACGCCACTGTATATATATATATATATTTGTAACATTTTATGAGCCATAAAAATTCGTCTAGACTACTATAAGCATTTTACTAAATTTGCACCACGATTCTTAATAAAATAAAAACTTTAAATCTTAGTCTTAAATCTTATTATTCTTACAAATTCTTACTTTGTTCTTCATTGAGGGGTCTATTGTCTTCGTTGAGTTTTGTCACTCCTTGGATTGAAATTGTGGCCGCCATTTTGAAAAATCCGAGTACAAAAATCCGAATCCCGATGATTGTTCCGAAGTTGACTCGGACCTAGTACCTCGCGGTCACCTCAACTGCGAGTATCCCATCTAGCCACGACCATGCCAAATGCTTTGCTTTCCTGATGTCTGATCAAGTCTTTCTCGTCTCGGATGTGTTTTGTGTGTTCACAGACATAGTTATTGGTCAGTAATGTCGCTGGCAAGTATCTGGCAAGTATCTTGATATTATATACGCTTACAATCGCACATGTCGTTGATTATTAAAGTGAACTTGCAAAGTGACCGGCTAGGTAAACATGAAGCTGTGTTGATATTTAATACCCGAAGAGACTTGACATATGAACGATGAACATGCATGTGTGGAAATAATACTTTCTTTCTTTGCTTTCCTGATGTCTGATATGGTATTTCTCGTCTCGGATGTGTTCTGTATGTTCACAACATAGTTATTGGTCAGTAATGTCGCTGGCAAGTATCTTGATATTATATACGCTTACAATCGCACACGCCGTTAATAGCTGTGTTGATATTTAATACCCGAAGAGACTCGACATAAACTTTATTCAAACAACATAAATACCAGATTTGGTATATAAGATACATACATATAACATATAAACTAGAGTACGTGCTCAACTATAAACTTTCAAAACTTCTTAAAACATTAAAACAGTATTTAGCTACCAAAGTCATAATTGTTTTATCTTGCATAGCAATGACATACATGAAAAGGTCTTGATAGCTAAATTTAGAAAATGAGTTATTTATTTTACAGAGACTTTCCATAAAATGATAAAATTAACTCTAAGATCGGCGAACTTTGTGTTTCTGCATGACATTAAAAGGTGTTGTTCGTTCCCAATCTCATTTAGGTCACAATGTTTGCATAATCTTTCACTGTATGAAACATTTCCGTATCGACCAGTTTCAACAGGTAGTTTAATGCAACTCATGTAATTTATTCCTCAAGTAATGGCAAAAATTTCCTTGTTCTTTGGGTGGTATTACAAATTTTTTTAAATTATTAACTTCTATATTACATAGTTGTAGTGAATATTTTGTAAATAATATTGGTTGTAAATTAGAGTCCATACAGACTCTCGCTGCTTCACCAGCGAGGGTATCTGTAAAAGTTGAGCTTTTGATGCGAAACCAATATTTTGTTATAAGTGTAGCTATTTGTATAATTAGGGGTGCCCTTCCTAGTGCACCATAGACAGCTAAATTTGTAGATTTTGAGTGAACACCCAAGATTCTTTTGCAGAATTTTAGATGTACACTGTAAATTTCAAGGGGCAAAATTTACCCCATTTTGGGGGTAAAAGTGGTATTTTTGGGGGGGTGAATGATAAAGGGGTAGTAATTACCCCTTAAATAAGGGCAATTCTTCTTTTTGTCGCGCAGAATTACCCCTTTTACGGGGGTAATTTGTTGGAGCAAATTTTTTACCCATCTCGGGGTAAAAATGTAAAATTTACCCCTGAATAAGGAGTAAAAATATAGGGGGGTAAAATTATCTAGGGGTAAAATCTACCCCCATTTTGGCCCTTGTAAGGGGTAACTAATAGTGGGGGTAAAAACTCCCCCCTACGTTGGGGGTAACCAGAACTGCAAGACAATGTTTTCGAAAATGGCGATTTTTTTTTCGAAAGAGTGACATGAAGACATAACTACAATTATCGTTAATATAAAAGCGTATGTAGGCAATTTTTTTTTAATTTTCTTGAATAGTTTTTGTACACAAATGTGTATAATAGTTAAAAATTAAGATGAAGATTGTTTAGCAGATTGAAATCGACCTAAAGTTTACTTCCGTAAGCTTGTAAACATCGTCTGTGTGTAAAGGCTCAAAGGTGACTTAAACACAACCTAAGACTGCTCACAAAAATGAAATTACTCTGGATTTGGTTTTGAATGTTGTTGTTTTATATTGGATTAAATTGGGGTACGTAAACAAGTGTTATTTCCTATATTTTTTGCTCTACGACAATGTCTTTAAGTTGCTATTGAAATGAATTACTTTGAATGATTTTACACTTTTCTTGTGTCAAAAACAATGCGAAAAAGTTTGAACAAAAGAACTTAGCTCATTTATTTTTTGACTCGACAAAAGTTCATTGCTAATATATATCATGAACTTAGTTGAAACTATAGTATTTTCGGCATTGTCTGTGTATCAAAGCTGAGGAGACAAGATTAAAATGGGCTGAACTGACTTTGAATCTAGTTCTTAACGTTGCAACGATTTAGTTTCTTTTCCCATTTTGCTGGAAATTCGTATAGGTAAACAAATGTTTGTACATATTTTTGGCCTACAACAGTGTTTTATAAACTGTTATCGAAATAAATATTTTGTTTCTTCATCGTATGATACGGAAACTGACCGGCTATTAACTCATAACATTAGTTCTATGTGGCAAAATTAATGTAAATGTTTTTGATCTGTCACAACTAGTCAACACAAATGGGTTTTTTTAATGAAACCCTTCCAAACCCATCACAAATGTCGTGAAACGTTATAAAATAAACGTGTTAAGAAAAGTAAAGAAAATATGAACTTAACAATGTAATATTAAAGAAAAAACTCGGTTATATATCGTAAATTTCAATAATAAATATGAAGAGGCGGTTGGCGCAGTGGTAAGGTAAGCAAACTAATGCAAGGTAAGTTAAGCCCGGGAGGTTAGGGTTAGTACTTGGATGGGTGACCCATTGGGAAGGTTAAGGCTCATAAAAAAGCATAAGAAATAGAGGACTGAGGCTACTCAATTTTTACCCCTTTATTTTTACCCTTAATTTTCACCCCACATTCCGGAGGTAAAAATTACCCCTTTTCAAATTGATTGAAATTTTACCCCCCAAAAACGGGGCGTTCTGTGGAAAACATGTTACCCCCACATTTTGGGGTATTTTTTACCCCCTGAAATTTACAGTGTAGTCTTTCTATATCATTTGTTAATTTAAAAATTTTAGTTTTAAACATCGCAAAAGAGTTTATTTTACCCAGTAAGTATGGACCCCAAACTTCGCAGCTATACAGCAAAACGGGAACTACCGTTGAAGAGAAAAGTTTTAAAAGTAAGTTTATTGGTACATTCTCCACGTTTGAAAAACTTTTGAATAAACAATGATAGGCACGTATTGCTTTACCATAAAGTATTTTTTGTGTTCGTTTAAAATTACCGGAAAAGTGAAAAGTAATACCAAGGTAGCAATATTCATCAACTTGCTCTAGAGCAATTTTCCCGAAAGACCAAATTGATGGGAAGTGTGCACGTCTTTGGGTTGGTGTTCCAAACCGTTTTATTGAATAAAACTTTTGATTTTTTAAAATTAATGTTCAACTTCCATTTCTTGGTGTAAAATTCAAGATTTGTGAGACAGTTTTGTAAGCCAGACCTGGACTCGGATAGTAAAACTAAGTCGTCTGCGTAAAGTAAACAATTTAAATCAGTTTCACCAAGTTTGACTGGGGCACACGAGCTGTTAAATAAATTAGGTATATCATTGATAAACAGGTTGAATAAGGTGGGACTTAGATTGCATCCTTGTTTTACCCCAATATGGGACTTAAAGAAAGGAGTACTTCCCTTATCCAATTTTACCGAGCAATCAACTGAGGAATACATACTTAGCATTAGACGTATGAAATTCTTACTACAACCATATTGAATAAGTTTGAAGAAAAGTCCTTCTCTCCACACGCTCTCGTAGGCTTTTTTAAAGTCGATAAAACAGGCAAAAATTGGTTTTCGTTTTGACTTATAAACATCTATTAAAGTTTTTAGAATTAGTAAAATATGAACGCTGTGTACATGTGTGGAAATACGTTAAACACAGGCAATAAATAATCGTGTTTTGTTATGGCAATTGTGTTTTCTATCGGAGAGTTAGATTGTGTTTTGACTTAATTTTGTCTGTGACCAATGTGTTTAATAGACTTTAGATCTTATTAGCACTGCATGTGACAACCTGCGTATATGTATATGATTGCAGCTTCGATAACACTTCAGTACATTTTACCCAAAACACTGACCTTCACGTTACACGTATACTATATACAGTGTGTATCAAAAAAATTCGAACCCTTAGAAAATGAATTAGCATTCTTTTCAAACAACCTATTGTAGTAGTTTGAAAGCCCTAAGCACTTCGCTGAACCCACAGATCGTAAAACACACGGTCTTATACACCTGGGAAATTAAGATAACTTGAAGTGTATGCATGGTGAAAGTATTTAAAAGCTTTTTCGCTTCGTTTAACTTATGTGCTGGTTAGTTTATAACGCAGCGCTTTTAGGGCTTTCAAACTACTACAATAGGTTGTTTGAAAAGAATGCTAATTCATTTTCTAAGGGTTCGAATTTTTTTATACACACTGTATAGCACTGTGATTTTGCAGTACCCCGAGTGAACGCCTGACCAGGCGTCCTATTAAATCTAAAGCACCAACGAGCAGTTAGAATGCAATTTCGGAGAATTCAAAGAGGGGAAAGTTCCTACAGTACTCGGCATTCGCTTGTTCGTAGTATTGTATGATTCACTTCACACGGGATTGTTTACATCGTTCAGCTAATTGTGCTAGATCAGCAATATTATTTCACTTCGTTTTGGCGTTTAACCACGCCTACAACTAAATTTTTTATGCGGAATTTTGATTTCATTGGATAAGATCGAAGTTTTGGCTTATGCTGCCAACAACACTGCACTGCGATTGGACTGTTTTCATCTGTGATGACAGTTTCTTTTGTGACGTCAATGGAAAGCTAACACAGTAACAGTTTCGGTCCTGCGCGTGAAAATAAACACGCACAGTAGGGGACGTACAAGTTAAATATTTACTTACGAGTAAATTACAAGAGTACGACGGTGTAACCTCCATCACCTCCATAGAGAGCAACAAAACAAAGAATAATAGAACGACTGAGAAAGGTAATGAGTTCAAGAAGAACTTCTCTTTTCGCACTGGAACATCCCTGCTTAGACCATGGTATATCAGTGGTCTGTCACGCGGATCATCCTCGGAACGAATACCCAGTAAATACGAAGTCAACTACTGAAGTGCTGACTGAAGAACAAGAGAAATCAACCTTTAATGAGGACATAGTGAGACACCTAATACGAGAGGTGTTCGAGTATCGTTTAAACGGAATCGAATATCGCAAGAAAGAAAGCGACGAGCTATGTATACAAATCATCGACGACTTACGAAACAAGATTGCTGTTCTTGACTATAAAGGATATAAGATAATTTGCACATGTGTTTTGAGTTCCATTAATAAACCTCCGCTGTGGCTTGAAAGTGGCTGCACATGGAATGATGAGATGACCAACACGGATAACGACCGTTTTGTCGAACTTGTTTTCAAGAATAAAGAGTTTTATGCAATCGCAACGGTGTTTGCTGTGTACCATAAAATAGATTTCAGAAAGAAAAGTCAAAGGGAGTCTTTGTTTAGCAAAAATTACTGACATGCACTGACAAGATAATTATACGGTGATGTTGAAAACGCTATTTATATACTACGTCTTACTTACATGCATGCAGAGTGGCTGGACAAACGACAGATATACTTAATACTTATACTTAATTTATTTTAACATGTATCGGCCAGCCTCAACAGTAAGTACTGACTTCGACGAGGATTGTGGTTTATCTGTATAAACCTGCACGTATTCATAGTTACTTGAACATATCCATTGCATGGCCAGGAAATTAAGAAACTATTAATAAACTTAAGAATAAGACATGAAAAAGTCTGTTGCCATCTTTATCTAAACCCATTCCTGTTGAGGAGACCAAAAACGGTCCTTCTAAATTCTAATATCTTGCTCTGTCTAATTACGCTAGATTATTAACGACTATAAAATGGGCTTTGTCTTGTGTGGAAGGGCGTTAAAATGACAAATAAAAGTCGCGTTAACCGTTCTCAATATCTTGATTTCGGACATTATCTTCAAAATTAAGCAAAAAAAATCACTTGAAACCGTCTTTGAATGTCAGGGGCGGATTTAGACTACGTCAACTAAGTCGCGCGACGAAGTGAAAATTTGACGTGAATATATAACAGTTCGTTCGTTGCACGTTGTCAAAAATTTACAAATAAAATCCTGCAAATAAAAAATAATTTTCTAATAGGAAGGAGTATGCTCTATTCTTAAAATGCCTATCTACAGAGGCTTCAGTTCAGGCTAGAAAAATTTCCCCGTTGGCGTTTTTCCGTTTTCTGACGCGCGAGGCCTATAGACGGCCGGCCAACCTCGATAAAAGTGTCTCAAAAACACCGTTGATGCATTTTTTGTTACAAGCAGGCAACCATGCTAAATCGTAACGGATAGTGTATACTTTGAAGGTGAGGGGTGTTGGCAGCCGTAATTATTGATTTATATATACTAAAATTTAGAGCTTTTTGAAAGCACAATGTGATGGATGGCATATCTGTAAAGTGCTGCCTATTTATGTTTGTGTTTTATTTGAATTGGCTAATTCAGAATGCTATCCAATCAGCGTGCCTCTAGTTTTGCTTAACCTAATTCGCATAACTCACAATCATAAACAAACAAGAAATATGGCGTGAATACACCTAAATATAATACTTAGAAGAAAGGCAACAAAAAGGTAAGCTTGCCAAGAATCAGAAATTTATTAGATCTGGTAGCGACAGGAAAGTCTCATATTCGTAAATTTCTTCGTTTTATTTTGGTAATTTGCCGATACCGCCATCTATCTACTGTTATAAAGCTGAGATTTTGTACTATAGTATAGTATTGCTCATAATATCCTTAGACATTTAACTCACCGGTTCAACAGTGCTATCTTGTGATACACGGAAGGCAACCGGCCTAGTCATCTTGATCAATGTCTAAGCTACATTTCTATGCTGGTTGCCTGCTTGTAACAAAAAGTTTTCAGATTGTTGTGGCTGTTCTTCTAAGTTGTTAGATTTAGGCGAATTTGCGCCATGTTTCTTGTTTGTTTATAATTGTGAGCTATGCGAATTAGAATAATCAGAACGTCAGGCACGCTGATTGGATAGCATTCTGAATTTGTAATTCAAATAATACACAAACGTAAATAGGCATCGCTTTACAGATATTCCATCCGTCACATTGTGCTTTCAAAAAACTCGAAATTTTAGTATATAAATCAATAATCACGACTGCCAACAGCCCTCACCTTAAGTATACACTCTCCGATATGATTTAGCCCAGTTGCCTGCTTGTAACAAAAAATGACATCAAAAGTAATATTTTGAAGCCTTGGCCGGCCCTCTACTAATTCTGTGACTGATTTGGTTTTCGAGGGGAAGCAGTGGGATGCACGGGATTTAATGGGAGAATCAAGGATCGGGTTCACAGTCATTTCCAGGCCGCAAATGCGATGCGGGCTCTCGGCTTGATGAATTTGACGAAGGAAAGCAGTTAAGGCCTGGCCAAACGCTTTCAACATTTCATTCAACATCGTTCAACATTGTTGAATTCAACCGTGATTCAACATGTTGAAAGCGTTTGGCCACCCTGTTGAATGATGTTGAACGTTGTTGAATGGTGCTAAATGAAGTTGAACGAAATTTGAACATGTTCAAATTTTCGTTCAACATGCGTTCAACATTGTTGAACGATGTTGCATGAAATGTTGAAAGCGTTTGGCCAGGCCTTTAGTCACTTTTTGACGAAGTTGGTTGGTTTTTTTAAGATCTTTTAACGTTCCTGATTGGCTAATTTTTTTCTAATTACGACTTACGATTGGTGTAGAGGCTGAAACGTCATTTTGCAGGATAAGCGCCTTTCGGAGTAATCAGTATGGTTAGCGATCGCTTCTGTGGTTCTACGAGGCCATGCGCATATTCTGCGTCCTTTTTATGTTGCAACACAGTCTCTTGTTCCGTATGATGATATACAACATACAACCAAAACCAATTCTATGATGCAATGCATCATACGCGTGTGCATGTTTTGTGTACTCGAGTTCCAGGCTTTCGGACCGAGTGCGATTAATGCGGCGCTTCCCGTCCAATATGGCGGGCAAGAGAGGTGGACGAACTGAAAGGTTTAAAACAGGTGGTGTGTCGGAAGAGCGTCTCTCTGCTAAAATGGAAGAATTGATTAAAAATAGTCCGGATTTTCGTCAACCCAAAAAAAAGAAAAAGAAGCAATGCAATGTGGTTTTTCTTGATGATTCCGGAAGGCCGGTTCATGGTCGACCACGGCGACCAAGAAATACTAGCGCAAATATGGAAAGAGATCGAGTTATCAATAGGAAAGGAACATGTTCTGATGGTATTTATAGTAACTTGTGTTACAGGTTTTCTTTTAGAATATTTCTACTTGTCTCGTAAACCATTTCTTGTCTTGTTATACTGTAAATAATTAAATATACTTAAAAAACTCAATAATAATTCATGAGGAAAACACAAAGAAAAATCATAACCGTATCGTGGTTTTATATCTGATAATATTTTCTCCTGATTTACATAAACTTTAGCTTTGATTTTCTCGCCTTAGACAACGTTATTTTTCAAAATTACTACGCCAACGAACTTACCAAATGGTGATCGTTTTTTAAGCCATTCAAAACACTCGCAGAACGTGTTTTAAATAGTACGTAATGGTATTAAACTAAAATTAATTTTATATAAATGTATACGTCCATATTTGTACATAAATTATGTAGTCATGTTTATTTATTTATTTTTTGTTTATGTGAACAAACCAGAAGATGATCATCACGTAGAAGATATACAAGACAACGAGGAATCTAACAGTGAACATGTACCAGATAATTGTGTATAATTTGTGATTTATATACATATTTATAAAATAGGTTGCGTCTTACGTACGCTGTGATTGGTCAATTACCGTGTTTATATCAGGCTATGTAAACACGGTTATGATGTCACGGCACATTTTTAGCCTTATTTCATAAAAGAAATAGAAAATGGATGCCCTGTATTTATATAACCTGATGCAAACTTTCAAATTCTCCCAACTCACTCTCGTGTTTGCATCAGGCTATATAAACACGGGTGGCCATTTTCTATTTCTTAAATAGTAGCTCTACAGTCATCACTAGTTGTCTTCTGTTTATTTTACTTTAGGAAGTTGGTGAGTTGGTATTTCATGTTACACATAAGTCAAGAAACTTTTATTGGTGTTTAAGCTGTTAGGAGTTAGTTGATCCTATTTTAATTTAATGTTTTGCAGAAGATGATTTGACAATCCTGATGAAAGAATGTGATAAAATGCTTGCTGATATGAAGACAGTTGCAGGACACGAACATAAAAAAGAGTGGGAAAAAAGAATGAAAAATTTGTCCACTAACTGGGCATCATGCAGAGAACAAATTTTTGAAACTTCTTTGTCTTGTGCTGCTGTTCGCGAGCATACATGCTCCAGATGTGCAGCCAACCAATCTGTGATAAAATGCCTTGAATGTGTGGATCCATATTTGTGTTCAGCTTGTGACAATGAGTTGCATGAAAAATATCCTTTACATGACAGGAAAGGAAGTTATCATGGGTATTACAAAGCACTTGCTCCAAAATCTTCCATATGTTATGATGGCAAGCTGGTTACTATACGTAAGAGTATATTATGTACTGTATTTTACATAATTATGAAAACACTTTATTCTGTAATCTTTAGGCTACTGAAATGTTCCACTTTGTCTGATCTTTTGTTGGTGTCATTGTGGTCTAAAAATGAATCTATAATTCCATTATTTGTTATATATACAATATGTATTTATAGAGCGTTACTTCCCACAGTGTGTGAAGCAGTGTCCCACATGCAAGTCCTTGGAACAATGGTTCCAATACCCTCTGATGGTCAATGTATAATTGTTACAATAAAAGGTACAGTAAAGATGCAATTAAATGTCAAGTGTAACATTGAGTGGTCTATTGTAAAGTGAGCTAATGCATACAAATCCAGAGGAGAAAAATGCAACCTAGCAGAGAAGCTTTGGTGTAAGTGTTCGTGTACTAAGTGAGTATATATAAATAGTCTTAATACTCCCATTTGCCTTCTTTTTAGGTAGATTTGATTTAGACAAAGTAGACTTCCTGTGTATTTCTTGTCATTCCATGTGGTCTCCTTGGTGTTTGGACAAGCTTATCAAGTTTGGATATTGGCCTGGGAGTCCCAGTACCATTATTCATTTATTTGATATTGGTTTATTTCAGCAGTGGGATTTCATGCAGAAACGCATGCCAGGAACTGCTGAAAGGGCTTTCATCAAATCTTTGGAAGACTACTCATGTGAGAATGGGAGGGTTAGTTTGTAATTAAATGTGTTTTTTTTCCACAGTTTTATATTTAATACATGGTGCCATGTCCTTGCCCCTCCTCAAAGCATACAATTTTTTCTGATTTGTCTAATTTTGGGAAGAAAACAAGTGTGGGTAGCCCCTGTTCTGATATAAACACTGAATTATATAATCTATTTTTGTAAAGTCTTTACCCAAAATGCAGTTCTGTTTTAAGAACAACTAAATACATGGATACACGTGATTAAACAATTCGCAAAAAGAATAAAACTAAATGTTATGCATAGTTAAACAGTCGGACAATCAAAAACTGCTACCAAATAAATAGCAACAGTTGTTGCTATGGTAACAATGACGTTTTAAAATGGCTGCCAATTACCCTTCAAACTAATTTAATTCGAAAAAAACTTTGGTGACCCCCAATTTTTTTTTCATTAAAACTTTTCTTGAAATATGAGTAATCAATAGGCCGATTTTAAAAAAATTCTGTAGAACGAAATTTTTTAAAAAATTAACAAACATGATTTTTCCGAATAAAAAATTATTCGTTCTACAGAATTTTTTTTAAATCGGCCTATTGATTACTCATACCATGGATAGTAAAATGAGTGGATTGGAAACTAATAGTCACGTGAGGTGTTTCCAGGCCGCCGATTGGCTGAAAAGCGTTTTTCTTTGCTCGAGAGATGTTGAAACCTAGTTGCAAATTGTGATGTCACGAATGGCGTGAGTACGCTTGTTTTACTGAGGTTTTTAGTGAACTTTTCTTCAAATTCTTCATATCCTCACATTCAGATGACTATGTTGACGTTTCAAATGATTTTATCGCCTTACAAACCTGCCTAAGCCACAATCGAGCGTTCGGGGTATAAGCGTTGTTGATCTTTGTTTTGATGATTCCTGTGTTGTTTTGAAGAAACTAGCGTCCCCAAATTGTGCTTTGTTTTGCTCGGAATTTGGGATGCATATTTTAACTAGTAAACCTTGATATCTTCTTTTAAAATGAGTAAGAATAGACGGGCATTTTGTCGTATTGTGGCTTTGTCGTATTTACAGACAATTCGATTATCATTTTAGGCTGTATTAATCCCAAACTTTGAATATACTCGGGTTCAGTTTTAAGCTTGTCAATTGCAACCAGGTTGTTATGCTCACGCCATCAAGTTTCCAATCCAGTCTTTTTACTATCCATGCTCATACTTCAAGAAACGTTTTAATGAAAAAAAATATTGGGGGTCACCAAAGTTTTTTTCCGAATTAAATTAGTTTGAAGGGTAATTGGCAGCCATTTTGAAACGGCATTGTTGCCATAGCAACAACTGTTGGTATTTATTTGGTATTTAACAGTTTTTGATTGTCAGACTGTTTAATTATGCATAACACTTAGTTTTATTCTTTTTCCGAATTGTTT
This sequence comes from Paragorgia papillata, assembly GCA_035771165.1. NCBI lineage: Eukaryota > Metazoa > Cnidaria > Anthozoa > Scleralcyonacea > Coralliidae > Paragorgia > Paragorgia papillata. The sequence continues at coordinate 2,333,364 of JAWNZC010000444.1, read as the reverse complement.
ATGTACGTGTTTTGAACTCTCAAACTTGTATTTTCCATTTTTCAAGAAACTGTATGGAGCCACCAGCGCGAAAACTACATCACTGATCAGATTCTCTTGAAATATCCTCTGACTGCTCCTACTATGCTCTTTGTTTCATTAAAACAACAAAAATGCCAACGGATTTTTCACTTCATAGACACTAAAATTACATCTAATGACAAGTAACATAGTTTGCCCCCCTTGCCCCGTGATTATATTATATTGGATAATAGCAAAGATATATACCCTTCTCCGATAACTTATAGACCTTATTCCAAAATGGCCGCCAAATTAAAATTCTTTTATATACATATAAATTAGCCCTTGTGAACCCGTTTTCATGTGAGAAATTCAAAATAATTTTTACGTTGAAACGAGGTCATAAGGGCTAATTTATATGCACATAAAATAATTCTAACTCGGCGGCCATTTTGGAATAAGGTCTATTATAAAATCTTTAATTTGCATATGAAACAACCTGAAATCTCCCAACGACATCAACGAAGTAAGGGAACGAAACACTGCAAAATATGTTACTTTGTAATTTTCAGTCTTTGTTAGCTATTTCAGTCGTGCATCAAGCGAAAATGTGCGTCGTGCCAATTTACGAGCGGATCCCAAAACGCAATTATTAATTCGCAAGTATATTGGCAAAGGTGGCGAAGCTTTGGATTTTGTCCGGGGAGTTTTCATAAATCAACCATTGGACATTGCATTGCATTACGCAAATGGATACAATCTCAGCTAGCACGGTGCCATCTCAGATCGCATGCAACAGCGGCTCTAAAGCTTCTTCTCCAGTCATCGCAGAAACAGACTCGTACCTCGCTGCGAGTGCTTGCATCTAACTAAAAGGAACTCATAGCGAAAAAAGAAGCACTGCGAGTTCTCTTTAATTAGATGCAAGTACCCTCAGCGAGATACGAGACAGTTTCTCCGCGATAGCTGGAAAAGAGGCCTTATACTCTCAGATGAAGGGCTCCGTTCGAAACGTCAACATTTCGTTATTAAAACTTAACTAATCTCGGCTATTTTCCACGTTTTCATAGTTTACTTATATAAACTACCCGTGTGGTGGCCTGAGATTGTCACCATACTGAGATTGTTGATCTTAGTGCGCGTGAAAATATTGTCATGCATCTAATTATACTAGAAATACATGAATGCAACAACCCCTCACCCGCGTTTATTAAATGCTTTTTTGAAACACCCCCCACCCACCCACCCTGATTAAAATAAGCACACCTGATATACAGCCAATATATAAAAACAAACAGATATATATAAAAACAAATGATAATCCTCAAGATAATTTTATAATTTATGGATAAGATGACTAAACTCATTTAATATATCAAAGCAAAACGTACATTTCATTATTAAATTCTGGTTGTACAAAATATGTTTTTAGGAGGTTTCAAAAGGGATTATTTTTAACAAACTTTAAATGGCTTCCCAACAGCTCAAAAATTACATTTACAATAGAGTCCGAGATAAAAACAATTCGGTAGAATCGGATTCTAGAAAGAAGTATTAAACAGACAACGTTTCAGTCGAAAATTTGGAAATACAGCCAAAAAAATCGCCAAAGCCCATGCATGAGTATTTAATAATAAAAAGTGCATGCAATGCCAATGAATAACATCACGTCTACATAAGCTTATTATAAAGGTAGTGTTTTAAGTTAACTTTAGTTAAGCTGATTTATGGTTTGGACGGGCAAAGGGAAAGCACGAAAACGTGAAGCTGTATATTGTTTCGGTTAAGCGAAAACTTGAAAACAACAAGAATCCTACCGTTAACTTTAAAATGATTTTACCACGGAGTGACTACAAACACTGCAGATCGAGTTTTTGTTTACCATACGGCGTTTGGTTTCTTCAAGTTCTCTGGTTTCTCTTCAAGATATATTAAACGGGTTGTTTGTATCCTTCTTTTCTTCGTGCTCCATTTCGTTTCGTTTAAATAAACGAAAGCAAAATACTATTTGTTTGAGAGTTTATAGTTTTCTTCGTCGCTAGTCACCAGTGTCCAACTATTCTTACCACGTGACACCGTACCAAACATATATATATATTTCTAAAATTCATTAATAATTCATGAGGAAAACACAAAGAAAAATCATGAGCGTTTCGGATCTATATATGTGATATAGACTCGCTCTAAGTTTCACGCTGGTTTTTAACGGCTGAGATAAGCTTAATTTTCAAAATTACTACGCCAATGAACGTATGAAGTGATTCTTTTTAGAAGCCATTTAAAAACCTTGCAGTACGGGCTTTATCGGCTCTAAAACACTCGGCTATCGCCTCGTGTTTTATATCCGATAAAGCCCTCCTGCGCGGTTTATAAATAGTACATATATATATATATATATATATATATATATATATATATAAATATATAAAGTACAATTTATATAAAATACAATTATATAATACAATTTATATAAAGTACAATTATGTAAAATACAATTATATATTATATATATATATATATATATATAAACTATTTCCCAGATTTCGTCTCCCTCGCTTTTTCTACGCGCGTGTAAAGTGGACTACACGCATGTCGAGATTAGCACCCTCACCGGGCTCCGGGCCGTCGGCCCTACGCCTGGGCTCGGGGACAATGTATTTGTTATGCGAGCGGATCCATATTTTGCATTAAAAAGGCAAGTATTGATCGCAAGTGGTGACAAAGGCAGAACAGTTTTAGATTTCGTGTCCCAGGAAGTTTTCTGAATAACGCGAAAAGTTCAAAGCAAAAAGTTTTATTTTTTTAGACGTAAACCCGATTGGGAATTACACAAATCGATATAGAATCTTAGCACCTTAACATGGAATATGCACTTTGATAAAAGTAGGTTGTGTGGCAAATCGCGTTATCGAGAAAATACTTGCCGATCGCTGAAGTTACATGAAACACGACCAAATGAAAGGGGGTTTCAATGTTGAATATCTTCACCTCTACAGAATGTGTTGAGTTTAAAACCCTAGATTTTTGTCAAAATCCGTTCATTTCCAAAATTCGGGGGGGAACGAACATTTGGTCGTGTTTCATGTATACATATAGTAAACTCACTTGCTGATTGTGGTTAGAGTTTTTGTTGGGAGTAGATGACAATTTTCTGCTTTGTGGACTAGCTGTTGTGAATTGAATATATGATAAACGCCGTTGGCATTGTAAACAAATAAGCGACTATAAGTTTAAATCCGACCTTTTTTACTTCCGATTCTCTTTTCAGCCCTGGTTGAAACTTGAAATAACTCCAGTAATAGGGAAATTTTCAACTTGGCCGAGTTGTTTTTAGGGTTTAGCTCAAGCTGAAAAATGTCTATGCATTATACACCCCCGGCCCGAAACTGCATGGCTTGAGTCGTAGTAATCATAGTGTAATTATAGTTCCAGTTCACTTGCTTTCAAATTGCCGGGAAAACGTTTTACCGGCGTGCCGTGTAAGTCGTGAATATAGTATATTATATAGTATATATGCATGGTATAATTTCTACAGGAGAAGTAGACTTGAGGTATCTTGCCGTATAACAATAGCAGTTACAACAGTCTGTTCGGGCGTTAGAAGTATACGAGTATACTAGTCTATGTACATACGACTAATTTATGCATTATATAGTAATCAGAATAATAAATCATCAACCATGTCAAAATGAGTAATATTCTTTGACAGTTGTATGAAAAGTACTTTTCGCTTAAAGTTTACCGTAAAGGTGATTTGAATTCCTTTATCTTAGCTCAGTTTAATGTTATTCGTGATACACTCCAAAAACTGTCCCCACTGCAAACAAACTTTCATTCTTGTACGTTGCTGACCCCAAACTATCCTGGACTTTATCCCAAAGGCAACGACTGGCTACTCGCAGACCTTGCTCTTCCACCGATCCCATATCGACAATACAAACTATCTTATACCTCGCAAAACCCATCTGCTTCACTCTGTGTCGAATTTCATTGGCCAAAGACACGACAAGGTAGCGACATTTCTCAGAGTCGTATGTCATATCTTCGAGCCGTTCTTCCAGGACTTTGAACACGAGTTTCTCGATGTCCGTTGGTCGAAATCTTTTTTCGGGTTCCATCTGGTATGTGTTGGCCAACTTCGGACGATAGGATAGTGCGCCAGTCTGTGAATCTAGAAAACTTGGCCGACGATGTATCGTAGATCTGCGCTTGTTAAGAATCGCCTGACCCGCTGTTGATATGATCGAGAGCCGCCTAGAGCCAGTTTGATCCCCTACTGTAACCACCGATACCTTTCTATCCTGTAAGTGACTTCCACTGTCACTTACCGAAGATCGCCGACTATCGTGTGCTAGGTTACGGCTCATCTTTTAACACTCTACTTTTATACCAATGTTCCCTGTTGCACGGATTGTGTAAAACTGTAAATCCTTTATCTTGAATATGGCAGTTATTTTAATGACTTCAATTTTAGCCATTAAAACCCTTTTAATTAGGTGTCTTCTGGATGTTTATTCATCAACTCTATGTTTGTTGGTAGTTATCCGTCGCACGCGGAGTGGGTAACTATTCGGTATAATTTATTAACTTATCCAGTTTGCTTTTCTTTTATATTCTCTTTGTTTTTTCTACTCCTTGAAAATTAAAATGCCGTTTGTTAATTTTCGTGATAATCCACGATAAGCTTGCTGCTTATGTTCTTATGTACATTCGTGATTCGGCACTTGTACTGCATACTTGCTGGTTTAACGCAGTCGAGATAATGTTTGCTGGTTATTAAAGTAGTTGACACAATAATAAGGCTTAAATAAACAACGCAAATTAAAACAAGGTAAAAATCATCGTTAAAGTGGCTCGATAGGAAAAATCTATAAACAATCAGATTTTTCCCTCTAAAACGTTTCACAGTGTAGATTCGTGCTTCGTTCTAGTTCCTTGCACGGCCCCAGTGTTACTCTTGTGTTTTGAAAAGTATTAGACAGTGCAATGCAGTTTTCAGGAGGGGAGAAATCTTTGTTCTAGTGAGTTCAGAAAACCTAATTTGCATTACATTTGCATATCACAGCATGTGATTTGTCCAGATACACAAATGCTGCAAGTGTAAAACTTTTCAATTATCAGCACTGACACTAGAGCCATGCAGGGAACTTGAATGAGGCACAAATGTACACTGCAAAACGTTTTAGGGGGGATATAGTTTTTCATAACTTTTTCCTATCACACCACCTTAAGAAAGAGAGAATGCTGTCTATCAAAGAATAAATGTTTCAAAATATATACCTAAGTTTCAATATACTATCTATATAAAAAGCGAATCTGGTGCCTCTCCTGCATAACAAGAATGATTTAATTTTTAAAAGACAAAAATATATTTTCGTTCTCAAGTTAGGCATAATTGTAGCTTGCTTGCAGGCTCTCGAAATAAAGAATGAAAGCCTGCACAGACTTTATACATTCACTTTTGGGCGTTCCCCGGCGGCCGTCCACGGTCGGGTTTATATGTGCTTGGTCAATGAGTTTGGCAGTAATTTAATTTGGTCTTGGCATACTTTTTATAACAAAACACTGACGTTTCGAGCGGAGCCCTTCATCAGAGTAAAATGTGTGGGCTCCACTCGAAACGTCAGTATTTTGTTATAAAAACTTTTCTCTGCAGTTTACCACCATTTCACGCTGCTCTATCTAAAACACTGCCTATTACTTTTGAACAATACTTATTTCACTGACCCATTTCCTTCTGTATATATAGGGCCAGCTAGCCGATTTAACTCGGTTCGCTTTCAAAAAGCGCCCACATGCACTCGCTTAGATCGATCTCAGACTAATTTAATGTAACTCGCGCACCAATGGTCTTATCGTGAACGAACTCCGTTGTATTATTTGCGCGTATTTAAAGACAAATATCTCGATTTTAAGTTTGTTTACTACAAGTTTTGTCAACAGGGACGGTCCAAGCACTGATTGACCAGTTGCGATGGGAATCCTGTAACCAATAGGGGATCTAATATCCCTAATGCCGTAATTATAGCAAAGTTTGGTTTACATTTGCGTTGTAAGTATAAACACGGTATACCCAAAAGGTTAGCGGTTACCAATATGATAGAAAGGATCCATAAACCACCGTGTTTTTAGATTGGTCACTCTGTCAGTCAATGTTTTTGTGGTCTGCTGCGTTGTCAAAAAGAAAAAGTTGTCCTTATAGCGCTGTCATTTTTTACTGGATCTTATCTAGGACTACTTTGCGAATATGCTAATTATATGCATGTTTGAATGTAGAGAAGCTCCAACTTTTGAATGTTGATAGTCGCTATTTTTTTTGCTGATATTCTAAAGACATTGCATTCGTATACATCGAGTGGGTCGATCTCTAGCTTTTTCAATCCTTCTTTGTGTCAATCGTCGTCCCTCGGAGTTTCGAATTTCCTTCGCCCTATCTGGGTCTATAAATGTGATATTATACCGAAACATAATCTTTACAGAAAAACTTAAAACATTTTAAAATATACTTAGCTTAACTTGCCCAGCATCACATTGTCTAATAAATTCGTAATTCCGTAATTCTAAAATTTGTAAAATTCCGTAATTCTATAGTAAATTGACTGGTCACGTGGTGCAAATCTAGGATATAATATACATCAATATATATATATATATATACATGCAGTCTAAACATAATTTCGATCTATATACACCAGGATATGTACAGTCTAACAACGATATATACATGCGCGGCCAAGCCTCGAAGGATTTCTTCTTTTAGTTTTTGTTTACATATTTACAAGCATAAATACTTTTTAAATTAGTAATCTTCTAATGTGTTCTACAAAATGATAAATGATGAAAATTGCATCTGTCTTGTACACGCGATCGGGTTTTGATTGCATAAACAAGTAAAGTTGTGTTCTATTTATATATTTTTTGCACAAATTAAATCCCATATTAGCTCATTTTTAGCCATTCTTGGCATGCATAGGCAAATACGACTAAAAAACTGGAAAAATTGCTGAATCACTTTTCTGAATAAAAACTCGGGCTTAGTATTGCGTGGAGTCGAATCGCCAGCTCCTGTTAGTATTACGTTTTTAATAATGACATTTCTTCCTCCTAACGCTTGAAATGAACTTTGTGTTGTGTTGTGTTGTGTTGTGTTGTGTTGTGTTGTGTTGTGTTGTGTTGTGTTGTGTTATGCTTTGTTTTCGGTTTTGTTGTGCTTTGTTTTCGGTTTTGTTGTGTGTTTGTTTTGTGTTTTGATTTTGTTTTGTTTTGTAATGTTTCTTTAAAATTTTTACGCTACGCGAAAGGATGGCGCAAAACGTTTTTTTATTTTTATTTTCGTTCTTTGAGTTATTATTTTTATTTAATATCTAAAGAAGCTAGGTAGTCCTGATGACGACCAACAGCGTCGTAACAAGTCTTATGAAGTGGTCTATATCTATATACATTCAAAGTTTCAAGCGATTTTTGTTGGTTAATTTCGAAGATAATGTCCGAAATCAAGATATTGAAAACGGTTAACGCGACTTTTATTCGTTATTAACGCCCTTCCACACAAGACAAAGCCCATTTTAGTCGTTAATACTTAATAGTCTAGTGTTAGACAGAGCAAAATATTAGAAGGGCCATTTTTGGTCTGCTCCGGCAGGAATGGGTTTAGATAAAGATGGCTATAGATTTTTTCATGTTTCTTAATTTCCTGGCCATGCAATGGATATGTTCAAATAACTATATGAATACATGCAGGTTTATACAGATAAACCACGTCCCTCGTCGAAGTCAGTACTATATACTGTTGAGGCTGGCATGTTAAAATAAATTAATTAATTAAGTAAGTTTGTCCGGCCACTCTGCGTGTAAGACGTAGTATACATATAAATAGCATTTTCAACATCACCGTATAACCAATCATATTGTCAATACATATCAGTAATTTTTGCTAAACAAAGACTCCCTTTGACTTTTCTTTCTGAAATCTATTTTATGGTACACAGCAAACACCGTTGCGATTGCATAAAACTCTTTATTCTTGAAAACAAGTTCAACAAAACGGTCGTTATCCGTGTTGGTCATCTCATCATTCCATGTGCAGCCACTTTCAAGCCACAGCGGAGGTTTATTAATGGAACTCAAAACACATGTGCAAATTATCTTATATCCTTTATAGTCAAGAACAGCAATCTTGTTTCGTAAGTCGTCGATGATTTGTGTACATAGCTCGTCGCTTTCTTTCTTGCGATATTCGATTCCGTTTAAACGATACTCGAACACCTCTCGTATTAGGTGTCTCACTATGTCCTCATTAAAGGTTGATTTATCTTGTTCTTCAGTCAGCACTTCAGTAGTTGACTTCGTATTTACTGGGTATTCGTTCCGAGGATGATCCGCGTGACAGACCACTGATATACCATGGTCTAAGCAGGGATGTTCCAGTGCGAAAAGAGAAGTTCTTCTTGAACTCATTACCTTTCTCAGTCGTTCTATTATTCTTTGTTTGTTGCTCTCCATGGAGGTTACACCGTCGTACTCTTGTAATTTACTCGTAAGTAAATATTTAACTTGTAGTTCCCCTACTGTGCGTGTTTATTTTCATGCAGTTCAAATATTGTTTTTGTCACTGAGAGGGGGTTGCTATTCCTGAGATAGTCTGATTTCTAGTGATGTTACTAATCCACACGCGCCGCGTATATTTACTTTAGGTAAACGATTATTTTTGTTATTCCGCCACTATGTTTAATGTTCTATTTTTAAGTTGTTTAGGGGTTGGAAAAAAGCTGCGGGTATGCGGGTATCACTCTTGCATGATCAATTGATACAATTATAACTTTCTCAGACTTTCAATTGTTTTATCCATGGTATTTAACTTGTTTTCAAGTTAACCCTTTCATTCGCATTCGGTTCTTGTGAGACAACTTAATCTTTTTATCCTGTCTATATAACACCAGACGATTTTACTCGTCAAAGGGAGACGTCTCGGAAAGCCATATTACAGATTTACAGCAAATGATTGAGCCTTCTTCACTAGTAAAGCAGATGGCAGAGTGTTGAGAATGAACGTATTGATTAGTAGCAAAACATTGGCTAACCTAGCCTCCTCCGCAGGCAACTCTGTGTGGCTTCCCAGAACTGTGATTTCTACTGTACGGGCAATGATGTTTTGATCGAGATCTTGACTTTATTTCAACTGTACGGGCAATATTTTGGTCGAGATATTCAATTTGGCCAAGCACGAAAGGGAACGGAAGGGACTTTAGTGCTCGGCTAAATTGAATATTTCGACCAAAATATTGCCCGTACACTGTTGGAGTCACAGTTCTGGGAAGCCACACAGAGTGGCTATGGCTAACCAACAAATGCGCAGCAATGAGATATCCTCGAGGAGCTTATATGACAGGCTACAACACTGCTAAATATTTTTTGGTTAATTGAAAAGAGAAAAACAATCATGCGCACTCGTCTTTCTTGAGCATTACACTCTACTTCAAAAAGCTATAATGCTTCCCGCAGGTTTAATGTTTAAATAAAGGGGGAAGGAAGGAAAGGAAAAATGAAAGAGAAAGGAAGATAAGAAAAGAGAAAGGAAGATAAGAAAAGAGAAACAAAGAGAGGAAAAGAAAGAAAGAGAAAGGAAGAAAGCGTGTAAGATATAACTGGTGACATATCGGCAAGTAGTTTACGTCAAAAATTGATGAGGTATTTACTTTGACGTAAATCTAATGATCATAGGCAACTTCGTTCCCAGGTTCTTATCTGGTTTAGGCTGATCACGTGCCTTTCTATAAAATTATCAGTGTAGGGGAGGGATGCATAAGTTCGTAAAATTGTCATCAGTTTTAATGTGGGAAAAGTACATTGTTTAAAGTAATTTACCTAGAACGGTCGGTTGTATACTATGCCAAATAGTGAAATGAAAGCAGCGTGCTGCAGTGTTAAAGTGCCTATAACCCCTAGAATTTGTTTAGTTTTCCAAGTAGTAGAGCCAAAATTAGCTGAATAGTTCTTTTACAGTTTTTAATTTGGTCCATTCGTTTCGAAGATATCTCGCTTCAAATATTGCAAGAAATCGCTATTTTGAATATCCCGCTAGAAATTTTTGCAAATTACAAAGAGCCTGGTACCTACATGATGTGACTTAGCTTAAAGCCCTAATCAAAGGAGAACGCAAGTCATCGCAAGTTGGCAGTCACGCTATCTCAGCCAGCCGCTCTGAATAGTTTCCCGAAAATATCATGTACCGTGACAAAGTTAAAACTTGTTTAAAACACTCATGAAACCTTTATTTTGTTAATTTGGGTGTTCGAACGACCGCCACAGAAATTCTGACTGCCAACTTGCGATGACTTTCGTTCTCGTTTGATTAGGGCTTAAAAGAACACTTAAAATGATAGAGTAACATATTTTGCAGTATTTGGTTTCCTTGCTTCGTTTTTGAGATATTTCAGTTTGTTTGATATGTAAATTTAACATATAAGATTACTTTACGTCACAGTTTGCATAATGACTTATCGCAAAAGATTATATATCTCTGTTATTATTGAACAAAAGCACTTGGCGAATTAGGAACCATGTGCGAGTGTTTCTCCTACAACAGAGTCTGTAAATTTTAAGTGTTTTTGTTTGGCAATAACAGAGATATATAATCTTCTGCGATAAGTCATTATGCAAAGAGTGACGTAAAGTTATTGTATAAGTAAAATTTACATATCAAACAAACTGAAATATCTCAAAAACGAAGCAAGGAAACTAAAAACTGCAAAATATGTTACTCTATCATTTTAAGTGTTCTTTTAAATAAGACAATTTCGTTTCATAGGCACTTTAAGCAAAAACTTATGCAAATATTTGACACAAAGAGCTATAACTAAATAGCCTGCGTCGTTAAGGCTGTGATCCATGCTATAGCTAAAGTTATGATTTATGATTTAATTTATGATATTTGATTTAAGTTATTATTTAATGGTCCATCGCCCCAGGCCATCACTCTTTTTTAAAGTCGCCTACAACAGTGGACGCATGTACGCAATGCGTACCTATTTTCTCTCTTGTTGCTATCTTTAAAAAAAAAAGCGCAAGCTTTAGTAATACTTCATGTATTAGGCTAATAAAGCTATTATTTGCCTTATAGTGAAATAAAAGTAGCGTGCTGCGTAGGCAGTGTAGAAACAACAATCGAAATATAGTATAAGGTTAGATATACTGCCGAAACAGAGAACGTAGGAATCTAACGTTTCGAGCGAAGGCCCTTCGTCAGAGAGAAACGTAAAGAGTGTAAACAAACAATGAGCTAATATACGAAAGGTAATCATGTGACCAAAAATAAGTCAATCAGATAAAAATGACAATAACAAATTGATGAGATGCGAAAAATTAGCCAATCAAAGCAAAATAACAATAACAAATGGATAATGAGATGCGAAAGACATTTGCTATTCATACCGTCGATGAGTAAAAAGGAGGGGGTGTAAAAAGGATGAGCGAGAGTAAAAATAGATAAATTAATAAAGTGAAAACGCTGTTTATGTCCGCCCTTGCTGAACAGAAACAACGTCTTCAGAGGTGTTATATAAAAGAAAAACGTTCGTTGAGTCCGTGAGGATGAATGGTACCAATTTTGAAAATGAGACGCTTTTCTAGTCTTTTGCGGCTGACATTACCGCCAGAAATGGGTGAGATGGCACAAACTTTCATGTCTGAAATACAATGGTTGGCACTATTAAAATGTCGGGCAACAGGCTTGTCAACATCATTATTCCTCACGGAACGAAGATGTTCAGCAAACCTGTCAGATAAACGTCTGCCAGTTTCACCGATGTAAGGCATGCAACATTTATTGCAAGAAATACAGTAAATGATGTTAGAAGAGATGCAAGTAAAATTATGCTGAATAACAAAATTAGATTTAGGTCCCAAAATACATGTAGCGGAGTTAAGAAAGGAACACGTGTAACAACGGGTATACGGGAACAAGAAAAGGTACCCGCTGGTGCCAGTAGATTTTTTTCTAAGGGCACTACGCACTAATCGGTGAAAATAGCTGACGTTTCAGGATCATTCTTTAGGATATGAAAATTGCGGCTTACCCCGTTTCTCGTTAGAAAACTAACAGCGCCTTTTTGCCACCTCTGCGACGTATATAGGCTAGGTCAAAATATGAAGAGTATGTCACTACTACAGACATGTTACAGATATAACGTCATATCTGCTTCAGACATGAAATGCTGCAACAGGCTGTATCAGAGACGGCTATACATTTTTTTATGAACTAAAAAAACTAAACTAAACTACACTGTTATTTTCAAGGAGTTAATTTAACTCCAAATGAGGGGTTAAAAAAATTGGTCTAGAATAATCCGGTTAAATAAACTCCACTTTTGGAGTTAAATTAACTCCTTGTTATTAGAGTTAAAAAAAAGAAAGGAAAAAAATGAACTTTCCCACTTCCCAGGTGGTCACACCCATCCCGGGCTTAACTTGTTTTGACTTACAACAGTCCGACGCCTAACCCACTGCGCCACTTATGCTTGCTTACAATAACAGAGATATTTAATGTATATAACATAAAGTCGGTGTGTACTTAAATAGTATTGTTGTTTTTGAAGGGAATGCTTTAATACCTTTCATTAATAAAACAAACTCATTTTGATAAATGTCATAAGTAGTGTTACCCTGTTGAAGGCCAAATAGATAAAACATTTATAAGAGCATGAATGCAATCCTTTATCCTACGCTTGACTCGCCAGTTTCTTGCTATGATTGTCGGATGTTTGCCCAGTGACGAAGGCGTATATAAAAGAAGCAAGTATACGCTTAATTTGTAGAATTCCAGTACACTTGCAAACTTATACAGTTGTACTATATATCAATATGTTCGCTAGGGAAAGAGCTATTGTTTAATATATGTCTGAACATTCTAAAATACCTAGTTCTAAAGTTACATTCGGAAATGTTGAGGAGATTAAAATAAACACCTAAACTCTTTGGCTTTTTTTCGAAACTTCCCGATCAGTTATATGCATCATGTTATACATCAAAATGTAGAGAATTGAACAGGCTTGAAGATAATGTAATTTCATGCAGACAATTAAGGAGTGGAAACTATTGGTGAAAATCAACATTTAAGCTGACAAGGAAATTTGTAAAATGATGAAATCGATCGATTTCGAAATCTCTTGTCCACCTAACCTAACTCAAACAACGTTATCTCAAAAACCATTTAACGGATCTACTAGAAATTCGACAAGCACGTTGACGAAGGACAATACTGCATCATACTTAAAGATTTTTGCATGCATTGTAAGTAAAGTAATATATTACCTTGCCGACTTCGTCTGTCCATCTTTTAAACTTATTCTCTCGGGTGAGTTAAAGCAACTCCTTGAAATTAACAAACCCCTCCGCTGGAGTTATTATAACCCCTTAAATGGAGTTAAAATAACCCCTGTAAAATAACCCACCCTGAAGGAGTTAAATTAATCCTCTCACCCAAGTTAAAACTACTCCTTGAAAATAACAGTGTAATGATAAAGATATGTTTTGTGGAAACATCACGTAAAATATTTATTTGCTAAGCTTTCCGTCTGTTGACTCAGGCCTTCATCAGAGCAATAACATGATGAAGGCCTAGCAAATAAATATTTTACGTGGTGTTTCCACAAAACGTATCTATATTACATTATCGCCATGAAAACTTTCAAAGAATTACAGACCTGATATGATGTCAGATAAAGACTGCGCGTTTTCCATGCCCAAGGTGGTTCCAGACTCTAAGTCCTCTAAATTATGAGAGATTACGTTCCCCCATAAATATTATAGTTTTGCACATGTCTCACTGATGAGCTTCATTATAGTTTATTACATAGCTCTTGTGATGGTCTTGGTTCTTAAACAGTTTTATGCCCTCAAAGTGCACTTAAGTGAAGAAATCGTGTTTCCAATAAATCCAGAAAATAAATTTGTATAAAATCTGCCTCTTAGATAAACACAATTTCTTTACATATGCAAGCCTACGAGTATAAAACTTTTCATAGAAGTAAGAATATAGACTAATAGAAGGGGAGAACGAGGATTTTTTAAACGCGTTATATTTTTTTATAAACTGGATTCCACACGACGGAAATTCGACGTTTGAAATGAAGTTGAACTTCGGCCGTATCGTGCGGCAGAACCTGACAAATTAAATTCACCTGCCGAATTTAATGTAACGCGCCGAAGTAAATTCAAAGGTCGCAGTTCATCTGAAACTCCGAGCTGGCTTAAGGTGAAGTAATACGAGCAACAAATTTCTGTAACATTGCGTTGCAAGTTGAAAAGCGTTGTTGCACGTATTACCTACCACCAACCCCAAACATTGTCACGCAAACAAAATTTCGTTGTTGCAAGTTGAAACAGCATGTTGCAGCAAGTAGAACTGGAGTCTACTTTTTTCAACAATTTTTTTAACTTGCAACAAAATCATTATTGCGTGACAATGTTTAAGGTGGGTGGTAATACGTGCAACAACTCTTTTCAACTTGCAACGCAACACAGTTGCGTTGAAAATTGAAGAAAGATGTTGCCCGTATGACCTCACATTCTTTTCCTATCTACATGTCAGTGGTATGATCTATCACAGGTGACTTAGCCAGAAATATAATATCATGTTCGCCTCGAATTCTACGTCATCAACAACTAATATCCCAATTAATCTGACGTCAATCGAAGTTCTATTAGTTCTAATATGATCTACTTTGACGTGGGGATATATAGCATTCGTGAGCATTACTTTTTATCAACAAGTATCCACATCTTCTTTAGTGGATAACGTCTTGACACACATTCCAGCATTAATCAAGGATCAAAATTACTGTCTGAAAGAAACGTCAGGAGTCAGACATCGAAGCATCATAGGTATGCGATAACTAAAGTGATAAGTGCATGGTTATCACACTCTTGAATGGTTATATCACACTTTTTGAATGGCTATTACATTAATACTATCATCGCTTGAATAAGGGATTCAACGCTTCTGCTTATCTGTTTATAGAATGATGAATTGTGAACGTGTCATAAGCTAAAAGCTCAATACCTTTCACTGAACCCTGTGTAAAGCCAAAGGACATCGGGTTTAATGAAACGGGTACGTATATATATTTATAAAAAATGCAGCAGTAGACCTCAACGTTTAAGCTGTATTGCCACAGAAGGCTGGTTAAAAGGGGCGGGGGGATTTACATGAAAAAATGTTGTCCCTGTCAAGGGGGTCACCTTGGCTACAGTTTACGGAGTGAATTTGTCCCTACTAGGAGGGTGATCTTCTATTGTCCCGAAGGGCAAACCAAACTTTTAACCAATCACATTGAAGCGTTCCTTTGGAGTTGTCTCAGGAAGCTGAAACTGTTTACATGTGGGAAAGTTGCCTCGCCCACTAGGGTTACCCTACTTTGCAAAGATGGTGACCGTACCTAGGGTGACCCTACCACGAGACACGTGTGAAGTTCTCCATATAAACGTGGAGTGTACAGTGTACTTTTCGACGATAAACTATAGTGTTGATCAAACGTCGCGGCCTTCTCGCAATGCCAAGTCGTAAAGCCACCAGAGAATGTCAACTTACACGGTACATCCCTAGAGTTACCACGGTGCAAAACGTTCACAAAAATACATATTTGTCCAGGTCAACCGCGGATGGCCAAGGCAAGATATTATACTTCATTTCTGAGGTAGCAAGTTCGAACCTAGCGGAGCGCTATCGCTTTTTCTCGTGTGGGGAAAGTCCGCCCACTTTTTAACGCGAAAGTCGTGTGTTTTTCCCGAGTGCTCGAGTTTCATCCCACAGGGAACAGGGGCATCTGGCAAGGTGGTTACGCGGGTTCGGAGAGTAATGATGAAAACGTAAACATAATTAGTTCGGTCAGATATAGTTGCGATATTCACAAATTATTGATGTAATGGGCCGATGAAAACCCCTAGCTGCGAAATGTTAAATTGCTTTATAATGCCAATGGTTTTTAAAATTGACAATTTTTACTTTGAATCCAACTAAAATACTCGTACAGTATTTAAGATTCCGAGTTAACCCTTGTATGCATAGCTTTCCCCATGCATTGAAGAGTAAAATCGTCTGGCGTTAAACAGGGTAAAGATAAAGTGAAAAAAGAAAAGGGGTAAAAGGGTTAAATCTATCAATGCCAGTGTTCGTAAAAGTTTTCTTAAAAAACCCCATTAGTTTCACAAGTCGGTGGGTTAAAAGCCAAAGCCTTATGTGTCAGATTTACGGAAGGACAAAGTTATATCCATAAAATTACATTATCTTTTAAACTCTCTTCTGTGCACGTTTGACAGTATAACTATAAGGTACTCCAGTAAATTGTCGGATGGAAAGGTACACAAAGAATTGACTGAAAACATGTGGCGTAAAATTTGACGAGTTCCTTTGAAGTAATTGGCACGTTTTGGTTGTGTAAGAAAGTATGATCTTTTCGTTTCCATTTTGGTAAATTTTGGCAAATTCCAGAATTGCTACGTTCTTTAAAACACTCGTTAAATTGGGCATGCAGCAGTTTTGTTCATAAGAACTAACCATATTCTTTGCTCAGTTTAGCGGAATTTAAGAAAGAAAGCAATTCTATGCATCGCCAACTGGGGTGTATAATACTTGAACCGATCCTATCTCGAAACCCCACGACATCTCAGTTTCGTGTGAATGGACAGGCTTTACAAAAGAGACGCATGTGCGCGCCGAGATATCTCGCCTTATCTGAACAAGTCGGCGAATAGCCTGCGTAGCAGGCGTTCTGCTCTGGGGGAAAGGGTTGAGAGGGGCAGCGGAAAGAGGCTTGAGAGGGCGCCGGTGGAGCGCGCGCGAGAAGCGAGAAAAAAATAAAGCGAGGCGAGAAGAAAATAGGGGGGGGCGGGGAAAAAATTGGGGGGAATACCCCAATTTTCCCCCCGCTCCCCCTATTTTCTTCTCGCCTCGCCCCCAATTTCCCCCCCGCCCCCCCCCTATTTTCTTCTCGCCGGCGCCCTCTCAAGCCTCTTTCCGCTGCCCCTCTCAACCCTTTCCCCCAGAACAGAACTGTAGTCGCAACCTGTGTCGGTTCGGTCTAAATCAGGGCTTCAGCTCAAATATTCATTTAATCCATATACTCGTCATCTCACTGAGCAATTTTTTGAACACTTGTTTATTCTCTTGACAAAAGCGCTCATTTTCAATTTTACTGCAATTAGCCTGGCGATATTACATATGAAATACGAGTAAGCCCAATACAAAAAACAATTAACAGCACATTAGAAACAAATTAAGTCATCTACCCTTGGGTGGTATACACATATTGCGAGAGCAAGAATTGTTGGGTATACTTGCAAGGACTTGCATGGGGAATAAATGGCCCGCGAAGGCTTGCTGCTCCTATAATAAGGTCTAATGTATTCACCAGGCGGATGGAACCAAAGCATAAAATCAGAGAGTAGTATAATACAAGAGCAGAGTGCTATACGCAAGCAGTGCGTGCATAGAGAATTTAAATCTAAGGTGCATGATGAACCAGGGAGACTTTAGAGAAGTACTGACTTTACGGGTAAAAGCCCTCAGAGTAAATCGCAGATAAATACTTTCCAGACTAAACGAGGGTATATCATTTGTGGTAAAATTACATAAAAATTAGCGTGAATCGTGGGTGAAGCCACTCAATGGAGAAAACAAAGCACTCTGACTCAAAACGACAGTTGTTTCTCTCAAATCTTGGCAGTTCACCATTCTTAAGATTTTCTAAATACAAAATAAGTTTTTAGGTGACTTAAAAATATGGTCTAAAACAAAAAATATGGTCTTAAAAGAATTACGTTTTCAGAGCACAATTACAAAAAGATAGTCATACTAGATAAGTAACGACGAACAGTGTGCCCACTGCAAAGATACTTGAAGATTTAAAGTTGCCCGAAGCAAATGCATCTTGAGCAGGATCGAATAAACATTGACTCGTTACTTCAATCCCGTCGTCCCTGACTTCACCGATGAACACCGACGAGATAACTTTTGTTTTACTGCAGTCGATCATCTGGCGCGCTTTCTTCGCGATAGCTCTGGATATCACGGCGCTTTCGTCGATAAACTCCTGGCTGCACTTCAGGCCACAATCACCTCCCAGACGATCGTGTAACTCTTGGGTTATAATTTCCTGAAAGGCATCCTTCAAACTCGGCACGGTTCTTGTGCCAGGAATTGTCAGATACGCGGACGACGCTTTCGTCTCGTCTTGAACTTCGTTTGTTTGGACAACAGCACCGTGCCATGTAGCAGACCTCTGTCGGCCACAATCAGATGAACCGATTCCAGAAACGACGGAGCGCACTGGCGACATAATTAGATTTTGGCGTTGCGATAAGAAAGTTCCCTCTCCTCGAATAACAGATTCGTAGAGCCCGAATGTCGATGAGCGGCTTTTCCTGGTTAAGTTTCTCAGTGTAGATTCTGCATCCATAGTTGAACGATATGCAGCAGCGCCAAGTAATCTCGCCCAAATACTTTTAGAGATCAATATAACAGATGAATAGCAAATTACCGTCTCATACTTGGTAATAAGCCTCTTGGGGAATATTTCAGTTCGGTAAGGCAAACGAGCACGTTCTCCCGTAAGAATATCACCAGCGAACAGCGTTTAATTCACACAGCGTTTTCATGGATACCAGGTGCGTCTAATCACTCGTTTCATATTAAAATTTACAGGAACAGGAAGTTACTCATCTATACGCGAAAAGTACACAACGCCCACAATAGCTGCCAGATTAAGTGGTTTTTTTTCCAAAGTAAAGCCGGCACGACTATTGTCAAGGTTGATAATTTAAGAATACTGTTCACATCCAATTATTTATCTCTTGATACAGACGATTTCTCGAAGGCACTACAAGGTCGTTCTTATCGAACCCTATTTGCAGCGTCTTTTTTCAACATGCAGATTAATTGAAAAAACAGACAACATATTTAAAGTAGTATCTTCTTACCACTGAGTAAATGGCTGTTCTTAAAAGTACTTTTGCAGCGATTCGCCGAGAACATTCTCCATCTCACTAATAACTTGTTGGCACCGTTGTTCCACTTCAAAGGATTCATCTAAAAACAAAACAAAAACCACATGTGTCAGTCTAATTCAGTAGAACGCCCAGCACGCGTTTAATACGATAACTCCATGAGAAGTTATCAGGTCATTGTACGGAAATGTTCTCCGCACTATTTTACTCAGAAAAATCTCCAAGTTCCCAAGCGGGACTCGAAGCACGACAACGTTCTGGTCGCCGTGTCAACCAGTAACAACTACCTTGAGCTACCAAGGACTAACTCATATGATTTGAACGTTAGTTTAGCTTGGTGTATGATATATACTACAATATGCTAGTATTATATATATACATATATGCTAATGTTAATAATGGATGCTGTTAAGAGATGACATGTACTGTGTATATATAGGCTCGTTTACACACAGGCGATTTTTGCTGCGATTTTTCTCCTCCTGACTGATGCGATGGAATGGATTGACTTACGAATGCATTGGACATTTGTACAACGCTATGGTGGTTCAATACAATCGTGAGATATCCATTCAAGCGCATGCGTCAGAATGAGAAAAATCGCACCAAATATCGCCTGTGTAAACGGGCCTTATGCTAGCTTGGATATGAGAATTGAGCGTAAATGTTCTTCCAGTTATTTTACTTAGAAACATTTCCCAAGCAGGACTTGAACCCCGACAACCTTCTGGTCGCCGGTGCCTCTAAGCAGTAATCATCGAGCTACTAAGTGGGCTGTGGGCTTGGGAATTCAGACATTTTTAAGTAAAATAGCTCGAAGAACATATTTACACGCAATTCTTACCCCCAAGCTAACACATGCATGTCATCTCTTAACAACATCTATTACTACACGAGTCCTGAACTCCTATGTGGTTTCCTAATGAATTATTGATTAGTTTTCGAATAACTATTTATCATCTGTTAACATGTTGGAAGAAAAGCATATTTAGGCACAAAACTCACTAACGAGATTTTTAATCCTTTCTTACTAATGTTCAAACCATCTGAGTCCCATATAGTGACAGTAGCTCAATGCCAATGGCATGCCAGTATTCCACTTGAGATTAAATTTTTCTTTTATTTTACGCTAATTAGAAATCTATTAAATATTTACAATAGAAATGCTAAAAAATTTCGCAAGTAGAAACCGGTTTTAGAGCGTCTAACTGACGATCAGGAGGTCGCGGGTTCGAGTCCTGCACTATGTCAATGTCTTTATAAGTGCTACAGATTGACACGCTTGCCATTTTCGATAAATATCTTGTTGGATTTTACGGTTATTGCAAGTTGGTTTGCAATAAGTTGTAATACACTTCCGATGTTAATATCCAAACATGCTCAACAAGTCATTGGGAAAGTTGACGGGAAAACGAGGGAACTAGCTAAAATTGGCGATGACTCACGTTGTGGTTTGATTTGATCCATGCTTAAGATAACGCCATATAAACAGCTGGATGGCCTCCATATAAACATCCCCTTCCTTAAGATGTGTCAATTTGATAAATGATGGCCCACCAGACGTTGTTTGACCCTACTCTGCCTCGGCATAGGGTAAACATGGACTGGACTATTTTTTAGACTGTACATAACCCAACGTTGCGACACTCCATGGTGTCTTCATCAGGGGCCGTTTCGACACTTGTGAACGTGTGAAGGCACGGTCCCTATCTACACTCTTATAAGTTAGAGTAGCCTCAAAGTATGTCTGATTCCTCACCTGACTGTGTTGCCTTTGGGAAATTATTTGATGACAGGCCATATGAAACGTACTTATACCATCTCTTTATCTGATATAGAAACTCTCATCTTCGGCCCAAGTTTGCATATCAGATAAAAATCGGATGTGATAAAGCTTATCAACTTCACACATCTAGTTGTTCGCGTTTATCGACAATCTTAAAGATATGAGCTGTTGAAGTTGAGAAAATCGAACGGTAGTTTATGTAAATCAGGACGATTTTCGATCCGATTTACAAATATCGTTTGATTTTTCTTTATGAACGGTTTAATATATAAGCAGGAGTGTTTAATCAGGTGTAATAAAGATACCAGGCGAGTGTTTAATACCTCATTAACTGTGAGTTATTGAAGGGAGAAGGGGTGGGGTGGGGGTGGGGGTTACCCTGCAGGTCCGCGGGGTCAGAAAGGGTAGAAAATTTTGCATCCGTGCTGAAGTTCGTAAAAAATAAAATGAATAATTCTTACTATATTTATTAACTAAGCAAACCACATATTACACCGGCTTGGTCCAGTGACACTGGCCAGTGTTTTACATGCAGTTGATCAATAACTAAGTCAAATAACTTAAAGGTCCAAAATCACTGAGAATTTTGCTAAATCTTAAAGTTCAGCTTTCTCAAAACATCTTAATCTGGCATTGGAAATGTTAACCCTTTTGCAGATAATCAGACATTTTTGCCACCCTTATAAATTTTACTCTGTCTAACGCCAGACGATTTTACTTGTCAAGTGGAGATCTCTCGCAAAAACTTGCCTCTAAAAGGGTATATAACTATCGGAGGGGGCCCGTACTGAAGTTTTGACCCTGGACAAATTGTCCCTCCAAACGGCCCTGATTGAACGACTTCAAAAACGAACCTTTTCATAAGTTCATTGACGCAAAAATTTTGAAGATTGACCTTGTGTGAACTTGTGTTCTCGATCCTATGGCCTATACGCTCTAGGCTTTTTTAACAATATATGAACACTCAGAAGTCTATATGCTTGTTTTCAGGTTTCAAAGTTTTACTTAAAATAAATATCAAGTACTACTCACAAAACAGTGGCAGTTTTCGTAATGAGATCAGGGGGGGCGGCACCCATTGAGTGTGAGTGAGCTTTTAGAATACAGGCGTAATAATAATGGCCTGGGAGTTTTTATTGCATGACAACGTCTGAAACCGTTAATCGTCCCCAACGGCCTAAGATAAGTTTCAGTAATGATCTCACGTGAAGGAATGCCTTCCCTAATTAACATCAAGGGAAGCACGGTTAGCGTGTGCTGCTGGCGCTTATATAATTCGCGATAGTAAGATAGTAAGTTCGGTCAAACCGGGATAAACGCATATAGCATTTCCGAGCTTGAGACTCAGCTTGAGCAATTTTCTTTCCCAGGGCCGTCGCGACAGGTGTGTGCATGTGTGGGACCAGGGTGGGGGGAGGGAGGGAAGGATTGACACCCCCAAAGAATGTTCTCGGCAAATGATGATCAAGCAAAGCGGCAAATATATATATATATATACATAATTAAATGAAGACCGACAAGTTTGCATATTCTTTCCTGACCTAAGGTATAACTCGAGAGACCTAAGCTAAAAAGCATGTACATTTCCTAAGTTGAGCCTCATTCATCGACTCTCTTAAAGCTTATATAATAAATACAAATGTCAGAAGTAACATATAGCTAAACATCAGTTTTAAAGTAAGGCTCTAAAACTTTTGTGTTACTGAATATTTTAAAGAACAATGCCAATTTCAACCGGCCTTCGCGACGTGTTTTAGTTTTCTCGAGGGTTCTTCTGCTCCCCATTAAAAGAAGTAGGGAAAGCAGAGACAGGGGCTCTTTAAATTTATTAAAATATAGTTCTTTTGCAATGTAATACAATACTATATAATAAACCGCTTTTATCGAAAATTTAAGAATTCGTCATTTTTGTACAATCTTTGGACACTGCTCAGCATGCTGTTTTTGACGATTTTCAATTGGTGGCCCAAGGACTTTTGACCAGGATTGTAGCCTACATAGCCAGTATCCCAATTGATTTGGACCTCCGTAAATTTAGACTCCCGGTCCACGCGGGCAAAACGGTCTTTAAAAAGATGGAAGAAAGAATGGGGCGAAAGGTGGACGGATCGCCTGACAAAATTATATTCAAAGTTGCGGCTTTTCTACCACAACACTATCGGCTAAGTTCCCATCCGCGGCTTAAATAAGTGGCGAACAGCTTTATAAACAGTCAACTCTTCAATTGCGACTAAAATAAGCCAGAAACTGTGAGAAACTCCTAGAGCTTGGGGGGAAAACAGCGGGACAATATTTTTAATTACATGCTCTGACAAACACCTTGCATTAGCACCATTAATGGCTCCATTATATCTAAAATTAGCAACAATGATATTAACGAAACTAATTATATACGCCCCGAGAAATGACCTTTATACGTTTTAGAAGTGTAAACAGTCTAAATTAAAACCAAAGATCAGATACACAGAAGAATCAAAAGCCCTTGAGGCCGACCCATCACTTGAATTTTTGCGGCGGATAAAAAGCCGATGTGTACAGTAGTGCATCCGGCTTTAGTGTACAAAATCTTTAACCCTATACCGGTACGTCTCCACTTGATGAGTAAAATCGTCTGGAGTTAGACAGAGTAAAATCGTCTGGCGTTAGACAGAACAAAATAGTCTGCATGGCGTTAGACAGGAAAATAGTCTGGCGTTAGACAGGGTAAAATAGTCTGGCGTTAGACAGGGTAAAATCGTCTGGCGTTAGACAGAACAAAATAGTCTGCATGGCGTTAGACAGGAAAATAGTCTGGCGTTAGACAGAGTAAAATCGTCTGGCGTTAGACAAAATTAATAAGTTGCCAAAAGGCAACTATGCCTAATAAAGGGTTAACTAAATAAAAGTCTGGTTTTAATATACTGTCCATGTCCTCGAGATTTTTGGTGAAGAAATATTTCGAGTGTTGCGATATATACATTTTGAGACCGAACCGAGCTACGAAGGCTGTTGGCGAGAGCCTGTTCTGTTTGGTGCCCTTATCAATCAATATATGATGGTGATGCCAGTGAAGAACGGGGTTTATTACAAGAAATAGACAAACATATGATATTGGTCATGCGTGCACGCGATGAGAGAGAAAATGGGTATTTAACAGCTCAAACAATTCAACATATCGGACAAATCCTCCCAGGATTTTTGCTCTCAACATTTATCAAATTTTAATGTAATGTAACAATTAATTAATGTAATGTAATGCCATGTCATGCAATAGGCAGCAATGCAATGGGAAGCAATGCCATGCAATGCAATATACAATATGCAATGTAATATGCAATGTAATGTAATGTATATATGTGTATGACTTATGACAAGTTTATATATCTGTTATTATCAAACGAATTCACTTGAAATTTTACATGTTTGGTGTTGTAGAAGAAACACACGCACATGCTCCCTTCGAATTAAGTTTGGTTTGATAATAGCAAAGATCTATAACCTTCTTCGATAAGTCATTATGTATATGTACGTCACAACATGTGACATTTACATGTCAAACAAACTGACATATCTCAAAAACAAGGCAAGGAAACCAAAAATATGTTAAGCGTTCTTTCAAATAAGACAAAATTTAATTTTCATGGCAAACATTTTAACTTTTTTTGAATATTTTAAGTTTGCCAGCAGTGTTGATAACCACGCGAACGTGCTCTAGCTTTACATACTGTAGATGCAGCTTACCTTCCATGAGTTCTGCCAAAAACGGAATGATTTCAGGCAACAAAGTAAGATATTCCTCTCCTAGTTTATGATTTAACTCTTGAAGCACTTTTAAGGCAGCCAAACGAACCTATACATAAATAGACATAACTATCAACACGGTTCTTTTAACCATTTTCGTCACCAACTTACATTCTTTATTTTTAAAAATTAAGACACAAAAAGACGGACGTCGTGATAAAAGGTATAGGCGCGATTGACTTTCAAATAAAAAATATGTCGGGCCTTCCTCGAAGAGCAATTATTTCCTGACAATTTCTTTAAGAACTCATTCCAACAATGCAAGCATGCAAGAATTGCAGGGAACGACCTTGAAGGCACTGGTACGTTTGGAGATTTTTCGTGCAACTTGTCTCGCAATTCAGAAGAGCGAAACATGCAGTTGTCGATATCTTGATTTTACCGTAATCGTGCGCCAAAACTAACCACCATGTATTGGTGGTTACCACTAAAAATTGTTCATTAAACATTGAACCGTCAATTCATTTCGTCAATTCAATTCGTTTTGAGTTAAGTAGTTTGTAGCTTGAAAATAGAACAGTTAGTTTGGTAGTGTGTAAGAAGTCAGAAGAAACCCCGATCTTCCAGACGGGCACTAGCCACACGCTCTAACCATTGAGCTACGAGGGTCAAGTAGCAGGACAAGGTTATTACGGGTATGCATAACTACTGGCGTGTTTTGTTAGTGTTAAGTACTCTTAAGTACTTAAAAGTGGGTAGTCAACACTGTTTTGGAGTAAGTAGTTTGCAGCACAGTCATAACCTTGACTGCCTGCCGAACTTGCCAGCCAGGTTTCAGTTTGCTATATCAACCTGTAAGCACTCAGGAAAAGTCTTGAGTCCCTAAACGACGAATGAACTAGCAACCGTGTGAGAACTAGTCACACGTAACATAACCAATAGGCTACTGAGGCTCAAGTGGCTTAAAGTAGTCTGGAAGATATACGTTATCCAAAAAAAGTTTGCGAATCGCACCATAAACAAAAAAAATAATTTCAAATTACCTGAGAGGAAGAATGTCTAGTTTTAAGACAAACGTGGTGGTTTATTGTCTTCCAGTAAGATTCATCTCCAGCAGCCGCGGCAAATTGTCCAAGGCATGGAGCCAAGTGATTATTTACTCTTTCGTGAAACACTTCAGTATCTCCAATCTGATTTTCTATCTAAAGGTAAAATATTGAAACTGCAATACTAAACGATGTCACGTTGTACAGCACAACAGCACGGTATGTAACACACCGTGTAACACACCACGGTATGTAACACCACGCCTGCACATTCCACGCGTAAAACCAACATACAAAGCAATAAATTATATATCACACAACACGTCATCAGACTGCACCATACCGCAGTACCGTACCGTACTGTGCCGTACTGTGCCGTACTGTGCCGTACTGTACCGTACTGTAGAGCAAGGCAAGAAGGAACGGAACTGTACTGTACTTGTATATATGTATTGTACTATATGTAATATATCATACACGAGGAGGAGTGTTTCATCAGGATATCCAAGCGAAGCCGAGGTTTTTTAACAAACTTCGAGGTGTTTGGATATCCTGATGAAACACTCCTCCGAGTGTATGATATAGCATCTCGAACAAATCAGTATTTTAAGAGAAAATCAAGATGAAAGTTTGCTTAATTTATGTAATTTCTTCCTCCGATATCCAAACCACCGACACGGTACTGATTTCCTTTGTGTTTTCTTCATGAATTATTAATGAGTTTGAGATGTACTGTACTGCACCAAACGTATGTATGAAAACAGTCAGAGTGCTGAGGGTACAGTTAGGGAATGCAAACGAATTGAAATGGCAAAGATCGTTTACCAAAAGGAAAATTACAGAGGCGGAGTTGTTCAACGTAGACACACGAGCAAAGAGAACAATGAAGAACTTGATCTGGTCGTGTGTGCAGGCATTAAAAGTGACATAAGAGTACAAATATAACCCTAAAAATGCTATACATGCGTCCACAAAGAACCCAGTTGTTTTTTGGACCCTTTTAGCAAAATTCGCCAGTGCCCTTCTTAGGGAGCGACAACTATAACAATACATTTTAAATTACCTGGTCCATCAAAGGTTGAAGTAATCGCTCAAAGCGTTCTTTGTTCACAAATCGTTGGTTGTCATAAAGAAAACATTTATAAAGACAGTCCAAAACGTAACGTAGTAACTGACAAGACTTTTCTACTGCTGTTGCTTCCTCGTCAAAATCATCAGCAAAGAACATTTCTTCTAAAATACAAAAGTAGTTGCAAGTCATACAAAGTATCAATGTAAGTTTAGTATAGTTAAATATAGGTTAAGGTGGCTCCATACAGTTTCTTGAAAAATGGAAAATACAATTTTGAGAGTCCAAAACACGTGCATAAACAATTCGGAAAAATAAAACTAAATGTTATGCATAGTTAAACAGTCTGACAATCAAAAACTGTTACCAAATAAATAGCAACAGTTGTTGCTATGGCAACAATGACGTTTCAAAATGGCTGCCAATTACCCTTCAAACTAATTTAATTCGAAAAAAACTTTGGTGACCCCCCATTTTTTTTTCATTAAAACTGTTCTTGAAGTACGAGTAATCAATAGGCCGATTTTTAATAAATTCTGTAGATCCAAATTTTTTAAAATTTAACAAACATGATTTTTCCGGAAAAACAATTATTCGTTCTACAGAATTTTTTTTAAATCGGCCTATTGATTACTCGTACTTCAAGAACAGTTTTAATGAAAAAACAAAATGGGGGGTCACCAAAGTTTTTCTCGAATTAAATTAGTTTGAAGGGTAATTGGCAGCCATTTTGGAACGTCATTGTTGCCATAGAAACAACTGTTGCTATTTATTTGGTAACAGTTTTTGATTGTCAGACTTTTTAACTATGCATAACATTTAGTTTTATTCTTTTTCCGAATTATTTATACATTTTCCATTTTTCAAGAAACTGTATGGAGCCACCTTAAACTCAAAGATTTCTGCATTTTGATTGGTCCACCGAGCAGTGACTCTGGGACAATAGTCACCGCCTAGCGCAGTAACTATTGCATCACAGGAAATTGTTCTTCAAAAGAGAAGAGACTGGTACTTATTCGAAACTGCACTGAATTTACTCGTTTCAGTCTCCCCATGAAGAGACTTTGTCGGTTCATTGAAATGTTGATTTATTTCTTTTTTAAATGGGGTTGGTAGTTTTTTAAATAATGATAATGATAATGACGATATTAAATACTGAAGAAATGTATCACTGAGATGCTGTACACATCAAATATCATAAAAACAAAACTTTGTAAAGGTGAGGAAGTATATTTTTTTTATAATTCTTCGTATCCTGTAGTGAGCTTTGGTTAGGGTTTGGTCGTAGCAATGTTTTCAAAAACTTTCTCGAGTGAAGAACATATTGGAAGTCAATTAAGTGCATAAAAGTCCGTAACACAGAAGTCAAAACACCGGAATAAAGGTCGTTTTATCATATATTTGAATGTTTGCATGAGTTCAGCTCCATATTAGGTTATCTACTTGTTTCGAAATTATTCATTGACAAAGGCTGTGGCTTGTTAGCATCGTCTGCGAACAAACAGAATCACCACTGTTAAAATGAAAGCAGTTGTTTAAAAGCTTAGAGAAGTATATAACAACAATAAAAACTCACCAGTTTTTGTGATGTTATTGGCGTCCAATACACTTGCAGTACTTTTTAGGATGTATCCAGCGAATAAAACGAACAGACCTTTCAGCTTTTCTGCCATTCTGCAACGTTTAGAAAACAAACATACCTAAAATACTCAATAATAATTTGTAGCGAAAGAACCAAAAACAAGCAGGAAAATATGGCTGCCTAATTGGTAATCGGAAATCGAAAATCAAAATATCTAGATTGTCATAAAAATATCCCTTCACTAAAAACGTATCACATCACTGGACTACACTTCACTTCACTTCACTCTTCACACTGCACACTAGACGACACACTTCACTTAAACGTATCACTTCGATTCTCTTCAATTCCCACTTCCTTCCTTTCCTGCCACTGCCACTGTACTTCACTTCGCCTCGTCTCGCCCCGTTACTTCATCTCAACTCATGTCATCTCACCTCAACTGACCTCACTTTTAGTTGAAAGGCCAACACATTTATAGTAAAAACCACAAAAATTGCGAAATATGAAACGAGTGAATCTCAAACCGATCCTCTTGCTCAAAGCTAATATAGACTATCTATGAAACATATTTTTCCTAACAATATCTCATTGGTCCTCTTACCTATCTGCCAGATGATAAAACACCAGCAACCTTAGCTTCGTAGGTGGAGACCTTGTTGCCCAATCGACTAGCTACAGAAAATAATAAGGCTATTGCCAAATCTCTCCAATAAGACTAGAGATATCTCGAATTGCTCAAGACAGACAGACAGACAGACAGACAGACAGACAGACAGACAGACAGACAGACAGACAGACAGACAGACAGACAGACAGACAGACAGACAGACAGAGACAGACAGACAGACAGACAGACAGACAGACAGACAGACAGACAGACAGACAGACAGACAGACAGACAGAGACAGACAGACATAGGTGAAAACATAACCTTCTGGCGAAGGTAAAAATAAAAATAGGATCTACTGTGTTTAATGCCTATAGCTACTAAACAACCTTGTATTCATAGCTGAACAAGATTCTTGACAAATTTGATGGAATTGTATAGTTGTAACAACCTTGTATTCAGATCTAGAACTGAACAAGATTTTTGACAAAATTGTCTATGTTCACAGGCCATGCTGTGTGTTAACTTTAATAAAGAACTCACTCAACTCAAGACTCTCAGAGTAAAGCCAGGAACGTGTAGAAGGCTAAGCACTAACAACTCTACTCATATCTGGCATGAGTTCCAAGCCCAGACAGGTGCATGGTCACCCATTCAAATACTAACTCAATCCAATTGAGCTTTACTCTGATTTTGCATGACATTGACAACTGCAGCATACAATTTTACTCCATTAATACTGTATATAGACTTGCCAGTTCACGCTCTCAACATAGCCTGTCACTGACATTTGACTATTTGTCATCTACATCGACAATATGCTATTTAATAGCATATTTCGCTCGTGGACTACCATAGGTTTTGGGCATTGTTACTTGACCATGAAGCTAACTTTGTTTTTTTAGAAGAAGGTCATCCATTTCTGTTCGGCAACGCAGTCTTGTCAGTTTACGAAGCTCAGTCAGACATGTTGGCCATATAAATTGCTTCGTCTGACTATGAAAGCTCCACGCAACGACCCGATTAATTTGCTTTCAAAAACTTTTATCATCATTCCAACAACGTCTAGTACATCACATTTAAGAATTGCCTACGATTCATACTTACAATACTTACTAAATTTGTAAAAACTTCCTCTTGTTGAATATCCCGCTCCTTGAATATCTCGCTCCATGCTGTCAACAATGACTTATGAAATACTTGGTGTACAGTAGTTATTTTGGCTTCGGTGGTCTGTCGTGAGTCAATCGTTTTATTCTATGTTTTGATTGGCTCCGAATTGTTAACTTAACTTAACTTAACTTAACTTAACTTAGCTTAGCTTAGCTTAGCTTAACTTAACTTAACTTAACTTAACTTAACTTAACTTAACTTAACTTAACTTAACAACGCGACAACATACTGCTTCGCAGTAGATACAAAAATAAAAACAAATAAAAAACAAAAACAAAATTAACCTCACCTTTAAGAACATAGGTCTGAACAACGACTCAGAGAGTCTCATAATTAAGCTAAGAAAAGCGTCGATAATGACTTCTTCTGTTTTAAGTAAACAATCCTCAGCAATACCCTGGTAAAACGAAAAAAGAACAAACACTTGTTTACTAGCGCTGAGGGAAACCGCGTGTTTTGTGACCCCAATACCGCTGTTGTAACGACGAGCGGTCGATGACAAAATAAGTAAAAGAAGAAAAAACAAGAAGCACCGGAGATAAATTCATCAAAATAATTCATCACTGAGATGCCTGAATACCCCACCCCAAAGGTTTTGAAATTTGGGGCACAAAACAATAGAAAAAATCCTCATGTGGTTATGAATATGAATGAGATTATCCAAACAATGAAATCAAATAGTGTGCTGTGTATAATGTAGGCAGTGTTGAAACACAATCGAAATATAGTAAGGTTAGATATACTGCCGAAACAGGGAAGGTATATAGGAGTCTAACGTTTCGAGCGAAGGTCCTTCGTCAGAGAGAAACGTAAAGAGTGTAAACAAACAGCGAACTTATATAAGAAAGACAATGTTTTTGTTTTTTTTGTTTTTATTAAAGTGCTTATAAACCCAAATATGATATTACTGCATATGGATTATATATATTTAATGTGTATAGTGGAATGCCAAGATATTTTTTGATTTGAACTTGTATTTGTTGTTATACAGTGGAACCCCGCCATACGACCGCCCCGTTAATACGACCGCCCCGTTAATACGACCACCCCGTTATAACGATCACTTTTTTCTGGCCTGAATACATTCTAAGTAGTGTAATACTCCCCCGTTATTACGACCACCCCGTTATTACGACCACCCCGTTATTACGACCACTTTTTTCTGGCCTGAATACATTCTAAGTAGTGTAATACTCCCCCGTTAATACGACCACCCCATTATTACGACCACTTTTTTCTGGCCTGAATACATTCTAAGTAGTGTAATACTCCCCCGTTAATACGACCACCTCGTTATTACGACCACTTTTTTCTGGTCTGAATACATTCTAAGTAGTGTAATACTCCCCCGTTAATACGACCACCTCGTTATTACGACCACTTTTTTCTGGTCTGAATACATTCTAAGTAGTGTAATACTCCCCCGTTAATACGACCACCTCGTTATTACGACCACATTTTTTTGGCCCGACGGTGGTCGTATTAACGAGGTTCCACTGTACTTGAATAGTATATTCTATATTTTATCATTTTTTTCATTAAAATCTTCAAGGGGTTTATCATAAGAAAAGAAAAAAACACACACAAATGCCTACATAGACGTCATCTTTATTACTATTTTGGAAATACAAACCTCAATATAACAACAAATAGAAGTTCAAGTCAGAAAATATTTTGGCATTCAACTATTCACGTTACATAGAATGCATATCAGTAATATTTTATTTGAGTTTATAGGCACTTTAAACAAACAGCGAACTTATATAAAAAAGATAATTTTTTTTAAACAAACAGCGAACTTATATAGGAAAAATAACTTTTTTTAATTCTTTGAAAGTTTTCATGGCGATAATATAATATAGATTTTTGTGGAAACACCAGGCATGAAATAGTTAATTCGCCTCCGCATGCCGTAATGACTAATGTACTCTATATACACCCACAAAAGGTCCATGCACGACCAACATCACTTACTTGACCATGTTGAGAGCGATAATCCAAAGCAGATATAAATAACGACAGCAACTGGTTGTGATAATTTTTAACATCGTCTTTACTCATGTGCGTCACACACTCAGAAAGCAATTGGAAAAGAACGACAACAGATTCCTGCAAGAGAAAAAAATGCAATGCAATTGACAATTGACGCTGAAGACCATAGTCAATCGAGATAACGTTTGAAAAGCGAAAGTCTTTGTTTTATATTTTTGTTAACCCTTTCACTACTAGACTTCTAATCTAGACGAGTAAAATCGTCTGGCGTTAGCCAGAGTGAAATACTAAAAGGCCCCAACAGTAGTGAAAGGGTTAACGTATAGCCATATTCATAAATGGCCGTGGAATTAATATTCTTTTGTGCCTATAAATTAGCCCCTCTGAACTCGTTTTCATGTGCGAAATTCAAAAGAATCTTTACTTTAAAACGAGGTCAGAGGGGCTAATTTATATGCACATAAAAGGATTTTAAATCGTCGGCCATTTAGTAAGGACAATTGTATGTTTGGTATAATGGAAATTATCCCGAATAGCAGTGTTTGAGTTCAATCGCTCTACCGTGACACTTGGATATTAATAAGCAAAAGAAAACGTTTGTGCACGATCAAGACCGTTCCAACATAAAATCACAGCTCATTGTAGGTGCTTTGATGTTGGTCAAGTTTCCAGACCATTAGCAGATTAGCTAGTCAATCTCGGTAAAAACACCGTCCAGGTCTTTTTCAAATCGCTTAAAAATAGTTGAGGTTACCGTATACATTTAGTGGTAAACTTTCATACAAAAAAGTATTATGAAAACCAAATAAATAGTGACGGAGAAATGATGATGTAATGTTTTTGACCGAAAGACAACTATAAAGTATTTATTTTTTAAAATAAAAAGTAAAAAGTGCCGTTTACTCGAAATGTATTCCTGGCAACAAGGGGGGATTTTACAGTCAAACCGGATGTTCTTTCCCGCGCGACCTTGCAATATTGATAGCAACATTGCAATATTGATAGCAACATTGCAATATTGATAGCAACATTGCAATATTGATAGCAACATTGCACTTAGCAAGTTGCTAAAAATTCGCATTTTAAATATCGAACTTCACATAATATGAAGTTCTATTGAAAGTCAGAACAACTAACTCTAAGTAAACTTCATGTTGTGTGAAGTGCACATTTTTAGCAACTTGCCAAGGAGTCGCCGTGTATTGTTAGCAAGTCAACATTGCAATGTTGCTATCAATATTGCAAGGTCGCGCGGTAAAGAACATCCGGTTTGACTGTAAAGAGTTACAACTTAAAGGGAATTTGCTCGATTTCTCTCACATTTTCAGAGATGATAGAAAAATGCAACATCAACAAAACAGTGTCGGGGAATTTGATACTTTGCTTTTAGGTCGACGACCATTCCCGTGCGTTTACTTCGGGCTTTTTTCTGCCAATTTACAAAACGTTGTATAACTTTTCACAAATCGTTTTCACAATTTTTTCACCCATAAGCACAAGATATATTTAGAAACAGTCATAAAAATCTGAACCAGAACTGTACACATGATTGTTGAGATGTAAACATTAAAGTGGGTGCGGCCATTCTCCCCACCATACCCCCCACCCCCCACCACCCTACGAGTTAATGTAATTTTACACAATTGCAAACAACTTACATTGCTTTCGTTCTGAACGACATTATCATAGCACTGGGATACATTAGGAATTAAAATACGGGGTTTGATTAAAACAGCAATTTCGGCTCTAAAAGAAAGAAAAATAACAGTTTACTTTGCTAGTTTGAGTATGCAATATGTATATTTGAGCCTACAAAGTCGTATACTTCAAGCAAATATTGTATACCTGTGACATATTGTATACACACTAAGTGGGAACAAACATTCAAGTTCAGATATTCAGAAAATGTTTCTAAGCCTCTGACAGAGATCAAACCTGTAACGGTCTAACGACTAGATTTGTGTTCCGTTCAGGAAGAGAGGGGTTGAGAGAGGCGAGGGGATAGAGGGCTTGTTTTTCGTCAAGCTCTTATACTTTATAGAAAATGTTTCTGAGCCCCAGACTGGGATCAAACCTGTAACATTCTAATGGCCAGTTATATAGACGATCTAACCAGACGTTCGCCAAGCTCAAATACTGAACGGCTGTTACATTACGCCGATCTCACACGTGTACCGCGTCTACCACTCATAACGACATATTAGCTATCCTATGCACACATTCAGCGCGTTTGTAACTCGACACGGTCCCTCCTGTGTTGGTAACAACGCATCGTTCTTCTCGTTTTTGTCAAACAATTAAACATGCGAGGTGAGCTAGATCGAATTCTTTAACAGTTTGTTGCCTCATTACAGGTACTTACCTCAAACTGACTGCTCGGCCCACTATTTGCTTTTTCCAGCTGGAATGTTCAACAGATACATTTTCACCAAGTTGTATGAACTTTGGAGACATCAGCTTTATATAAACGAGTAACAGAAATTAAAAAAGCGCCAAAAAGATAGCAGCAGGAAAAAAACAAAATTAACATTTATAACAGCAGCAATAGCAACATGAACAATTACAAGAATAGCGACGACAAGAACGATAATAACTGTAACAACAACAAGTTGTTACATAATCGTTGCGTGAACGATGCACGAACAAGATCGTTACATTCTGTTTACTATTGTTAGCCTGTGAACTAGTCATAAATACCCACAAACACGCCACATTTATACGCCCACAACGACGGTGACGACGACAAGAACAACAGCACCGCAAGCACAAACACCACCACCACCAACAACACCACCACCACCACCAACACCGTCATCACCACCAAAAACACCACGAACACCACCACCAACACTACCACCACCACCAACACCACCACCAACAACAACAACACCACAACTAACAACGACGACGACAAGAAGTATAGAAAAATATCGGAGTCATTTACCACTTTTAACATGGATTCTTCTTTATGGGTTATTTTCTACCATTTTCAGACATTAATTTGAACGTTCTCAAACGTTTCTAACTACTTCGACTAGAGTATATCGAATATAAGCAACAGGTTACAGCAATACTCACCTGGACTAAGATATCCTTCAAGTATGGACTAATGAAATTGGGCAAAGACTGGATCACTTTGTGAATAACTGTTAAAGCACTCAACAACAAAACATCGCTTCTAATACCAAAAAAGAAGAGCAAATAATTAGGGCAATTATAGAATACTTATCCAATTTTGAATGCATTACAAGTAATATTTGGCACTTTACTCAATTACAAGATTTAAGAGTGTTGCAAATATTCATATCAATTCAAATGGAATAAAATTAGATTAGTT
This sequence comes from Paragorgia papillata, assembly GCA_035771165.1. Classification (NCBI taxonomy): domain Eukaryota; kingdom Metazoa; phylum Cnidaria; class Anthozoa; order Scleralcyonacea; family Coralliidae; genus Paragorgia; species Paragorgia papillata. The sequence continues at coordinate 2,298,050 of JAWNZC010000444.1, read as the reverse complement.
TCGATTGGATTGAATTAGATTCGACTCGATTAAATTAAATTAAATTAAACTAAACTAACTTAAATTAACTTAAATTAAATTAAACTAAATTCAATTAAACTAAATTCAATTAAACTAAATTAAACTAAATTCAATTAAACTAAATTATACTAAATTAAACTGAATTCAATTAAACTAAATTAAATTGAACTAAATTACATTAAACTAGATTAAATTAAATTAAAATAAAATAAAATTAAAATTAATTAGATTTACATTTCCCTCCGCTTTGTCGCATTTCAATTATCAATTATTAGCATAACACAGGGGCAAGGCAAGGAACTACAATGAGGCATAAATATGTACACAGCAAAACGTTTTAGAGAGAAAAAGAATATAATTTTTTTACGGTGTGTACCTATCGAGCCAGCTTAGGATCTGTAGCTCAAAAAGAGCAGCGTTGAACTATTTCGTTTTATCGAATCTTCAGAAACTTTCGAGTGTCCCGACTGGTGTACACTGATTTCCAGGTCGGCGGATTCAATCCCCAGTTGTACGGATCCCAAGAAAATAAGCTTTCTCTTCTAAGCAAATACGGACCGCCATTCCCATTAACCCGTTATTGGCCAGGTTTCCAGGAGCCCTACCCTTGACGAGTAAAATCGTCCAGCGTTAGCCAGAGTAAAATTGTCTAGCGTTAGCCAGAGTAAAAATTGTCTGGCGTTAGCCAGAGTAAAATTAATAAGTTGCCAAAAGGCAACCTGTGCCCAGTAAATGGTGTTAAAGGATAAATCTACATTTCTTATCAAACATATCTTACCTTGCCTCTGTTTCCTTCACGTCTACAATTTTTAACACAGAAGGGAGAAATTTGGAGAGAAAAGGTATTATATGGACTTTAAGGACAGAGCACAATTCAGCTAGACATAGCAAAGCACTGGAGGCCACCTAAATAAAAGAATATAGAGCATGAAAATGAGTCTAAAAACGTTTATAATACGAAGTAAAAATATATATAACGTATAACGTTGGTGTCCAGGATCATCTGATAAAAGGCACAGGACAAGGCCAAGTAGATACGCTGACGTGCCACACACACCCGAAAAACAAAACAAATCAAAACGAAACGAAACGAAACAAAACAAAACAAAACAAAAAAAAGAACAACAAAAACAAAAAAAACTAGAAAAACAAAGAAAAAAAAAGAATAAAAAAAATAAAAATCACGTTTTCTCGAATTGTTAGTAAAAGGGAGAATGAGAGAAGAAAATGAGAGAAGAAAAAGAGGAGAGAAGAAGAAAGACAAATTCTAAAAGAAAAAAAAAGAAGTATAAGAAAAACGTGGAAGGTAAACGTTCATGTGCATGGAACTGAAAGCAAAATTGAACGCGAGGTTGGCATGACCAAAAGGTAGCTTCAAAGAAAAAAGCGAAAGGTACACTGCATGAAGATCAACATTTTAAAGAAAAGTAGATGTAACTGAATAGAGGTACAAGAAATAAAAAAACCCCCAAAAAACAATACACTGATAATACAAACAAACGTGAATAATGAAGGACAAACTCGTTGTCCTCACCTGTGGCTTGGCATCTTCTTTGGAAAAAGTTTTAATCGCCACGGTTATTACCTGTTAAACACAATATACAGTAAATACGTTAGTACGGTACTTTCAGCTTGGAGTTTGTAATGTTTTGTTAGTTTTTTCTGTACAAGCTGTCGTTAAATGTTAAGACTCAGTACCATAATAAAACACATAACCATGCATAATGCTAGTTACGGTTCGGCTCGATCATACGTATAAATACAGTACACAACTTCGGTCTGCCAGGTTAGAGCGTTTGCTAGAAGTTGGGCCTTCAACTGTGTCATGTTTCAAAGCACTTCTTCTTTTATCGAAGAAATTGTCAATGTTAATGATAAAATCGCTTTATGAGTTTCAGTTTAATTTTGGTTGAATTGTGTGTTGTGCTCACAACTCACTGGTCAATGACTCATGAATTGACTCATCACTCATGTTACTGCATGTACATGTATATATCATACACTATTAAGGTGAGATATTTTAACCAACTTTGAGGTAGGTGTTTTGATACTAGATCAAACACAACTTTCGAGTGTTTGAAACACTTTTACCTCAAACTTTATCTTAAAATACTAATTCATTTGTTTGAGGTAAAAGTTGGCTTAATATATCCAAGTGTTTGATCACATATCAAACCTTTGTCTCGCTTATGATTTTCCTATGTGTTTGGTTTATGAATTATTAATGAGTTTGAGAAGTATATATCACAGTGCCCTGTATTTACACTATATACATGTATATAAGAAATTTATGCGGACAAAATATGTTGGCTGTTACATAGATATGCTGTTACATGTGCTTTGTTTACTTGTTTTAGGTGTTATTCAAATCTTGTATAATGAAATTAATAAACCAAAGTTTGTGCACACCACAGCTGCTACAGCGGTCTGACCACAGAATAGTAGATACACCAGAAGTCTGACTCTTGTGAAAGTACTAAAATATTCTATGATCTAGTGTCTAGCTAAGTGTCACTCAATTGTACATTTTGATAAATTGTTGAAAAGCTATTGTGAACTAGTACTGTTGGGAAACTTTAAGCTTTGAATATGTTGAAAGCTTTGAAATGAAGAAATATATCTGTTGAAACTACAATACTGAGTATTGTTGTACTGTCTTATTTAAAATACTAGCAGAATCACAAAATATTAGTGATGTGCATTACACTTGAATGCCACTGACAGCATATTTATGACAGGTAAAATGTTGTTTTGGAACACAATGTTGATGATCTGGGGTGAGTTGTACAAGTTGTACAAGCCGAGATAGCTTATCTAGTTGATAAGTCCTAACTAAAGAAAAGCACTAATCATGCTTTGAACAAGCTAATATAAAATTTTATCCACTGAATATGTATCTGATAGTAAAGCACCACTAGAGTGGTTCTCTACCTAGGATTTATCCACCAGAAAAGCTATCTGGGCTTCGTACAAAAATCTGAATTTTACAAGTTCACTTCACGTAAAACTTGGGGGCATGTTTATAATGCTAATATATGCTATGTTTTGGAAACAGCCAGTAAAGATGTTATGATGATGACGTAATCATAGACACGTGTGAAAGTAGACACTCGCGTTGAGACCCTAGGAGTGTAAACATCGTGGATTGATAGCATAGTAGTTTTCGTTGTGTTTGAGTCTAAATAAAGATATTATATTTGGCGACGAGGATATCGACATACTCCCACGCGATGGCTACAAAGTTAGACCTCGTACCAATGCCACAGTTCGATCCACATGCGGATCCAAGCAAAGAGTGTTCAAGTTGCCACAAGATGAATCATTTTACAAAGGTTTGCAAAAGCACTCAAAACACAAACAAGTTCTTCTCAAGACCGCAACCAACGCTTGACAGCAAGCCGCCATCAATCAAAACATTGTCAGATAACAAGGCGCCGTGTAATGAAAGCCAGTCATAATCAGAAGAAGAATACTTATACACCGTCAAAAAAGAAAGAACAGATACATCTAAAGACAACCTTAATACCAAATTAAAAGTCAATGGAGTGAACTTTCAAGCACTTGTAGATACTGGGGCGTCTATAAACGTCGTCGATGAAATAACTTTCCAAAGCTTATGTAAACAGAAAGCTATCAAACTACATCGTCCAAAAGCTCGCGTATACGCTTATGGCTCACAATCACCGCTTCCAATGGTTGGCGTATTCGAAGAAATCGTATAATCGAAAAAAAAGATTACAGCTGCTAAGTTTCATGTGACAAAAGGAAACAATGGAAACTTAGTTTGTTCCCAAACGGCAGCAGAGCTGGGCTTAATAAAGCTACAAGTCAACAACATCGCTATAGCGGAAATGGTCAACCAAGACAACGATGCGACCAAAACACAATCGGCGCCAACCAACGAAACCAACACCCATAATCATGATGATACATTTATTCAAGATCTAACCAGTGAGTATCGAGACTTATTCAGTGGAATTGGTTGCCTCAAAAACTTTCAACTCAACCTTCGCATAGACCCGAATGTAAAGCCTGTTGCACAACCAGAAAGAAGAATACCATTTCACATTCGTAACAAAGTAGACCAAGAGCTTGACCACTTAGCAGAAAACGGCATCATCGAACCCTGTACAGGTCCTACTCCATGGGTTTCACCATTAGTTGTAACACCGAAACCGAAAAACCCAGACGAAGTAAGAATTTGTGTGGACATGCGTCTGCCCAACACAGCAATACTCCGCGAGCGCCATCCTATGCCCACTGTCGATGAACTAATTCACAAACTAAATGGTGCTAAAGTGTTTTCCAAATTAGATCTTCGCCATGGCTATCATCAAATATACCTTGCACCGGAGTCCAGGAACATTACCACTTTTCGTACTCATAAAAGGCTACATCGATACGTCCAACTCAACTATGGGACATCCTCAGCAGCTGAAGTATTCCAGTTTGCCATAAGCCAAGCCATTGCTGGTATTGATGGTGTTCTTAACATCAGCGATGACATCTTAATTTTTGGTTCTACACAGTCTGCCCACGACACAGCTCTTAGGAATGTCTTCGCACGATTGCGACAAGTTGGTCTCACCCTCAACGAGTCAAAATGCGCTTACAACAAGCATACCCTCGAATTCTTCGGGATGATTTTTTCTGCAGACGGAGTTAGTCCTGACCCCAAGAAGATAGCCGCCATAGTCAACGCGCCTCATCCATCTAATGTCAGTGGAGTTCGCAGCCTACTGGGAATGGCGAACTATTGTTCAAAATTCATTATCAACTATGCAACCATAACAGCACCTCTACGTGAACTCACGAAGAAGAGCGCCAGATTCGAGTGGTTACCAATGCACGAGAACGCTTGGAAAACATTGACAGCAGCTCTAACTTCTGCCCCAGTCATGGCATATTTTGACACCAAAAAAACAAACAGAACTCACGGTCGATGCAAGCCCAACTGGTTTGGGTACAATCCTACAACAACACACTCCAAGTAAAGAAGACTACAAAGTGATCGCCTATGCAAGTCGAGCTCTCACTCCTGTGGAACAAAGATACAGCCAAACTGAACGAGAAGCACTCGCCATAGTATGGGCCATGGAAAGATTCCATATCTACCTCTACGGTGCAGAATTTGTGTTATACACTGACCACAAACCACTTGAATTAATCTGCAACAATCCTAACTCCAAACCACCTGCCAGGATAGAAAGATGGTTCCTACGCCTTCACAAGTACATACCATCATATAAATGTAGCAGAAGAGTACATCAACTTCATTGCTCAACATACAACGCCAAAGTCGATCAGCCTCGAAGACATCAAAACACAGACAAAGGAAGATGCAACTCTTCAAGCAGTTGTCAAGTACATCAGAACTGGAAAGTCGCACGAGTCAAGAAAGCTCACAGATCCAAGAATCAACAGACGAGAACTTGATATCTACTACAGGGTTCGCAGTGACCTTTCCACCAGCAACGACAATGACCTGGTCCTAAAGTCAACACGAATTATAATACCAACCACACTACGACAGCAAGCTATAGACCTGGCCCATGAAGGTCATCAGGGATTGACCAAAACTAAACAATTAATACGAGAGAAAATTTGGTTCCCATTCATTGACACGGCAGTAAAGAAGATCATAGACTCCTGTATCCCATGTCAAAGTACTACACCAGCTAACCCTCCTGTACCTTTAAAGATGTCAAGACTGCCACCAGCACCATGGCATACGGTGCACATGGATTTCCTTGGTCCCCTTCCAAGTGGAGAGCTACTACCGGTTGTCATAGATGCTTATTCCAGATACCCGGAAGTTGAAATTATACATTCAACAGCAGCACCCACCGTCATACCAAAACTTGACAGAATATTCTCCACACATGGAATGCCTCACAAAGTAATCACTGATAATGGACCACCATTTAACGGACACGAAATAAGAAGATCCATGGAGATCCATGGCATACAGTTCAACACAATTACCCCATTATGGCCACAAGGGAACTCGGAAGCGGAGTCATTCATGAAACCATTGCTAAAGTCCATCCTAACAGCACGCACAGAAGGACAACTATGGAAAAAGGAGCTATATACCTTTCTTCTGAACTATCGAGCAGCACCCCATAGTACTACCAAGGTTGCCCCAGCAGAACTGCTGTTTAACAGAACAATCCGTACCAAACTACCACAACAACCCACAACACCCAAACCAATCAACAAGCATGCAGTGGCAAAGCAGAACGACCAGGAAGCCAAGACGAAAATGAAAACGTATGCTGACCAGGCCAGACATGTAAAGAAAATCCAGATCAATGTCGGTGATTTAGTCCTCTGTAAGCAACAAAAGAAGAATAAATTTTCAACTAAATTTAACCCCAGTCCATACAAGGTAATTAAAGTCAAAGGCTCTACCATCACAGCTCAAAGACATTCGCATCAAATAACCAGGAACATATCCTACTTCAAACCCATAAACCACGACAATGAACAAGACCAATCTTGTGATGATCTGGATGAAGTCTGGGATGACGAGGAAGATGGGAGGATGAGAAATGGACAGGATCAACAAAATGAAGAAGCAAGAAGATACCTGATAAGAAACAGGCAGCAGACAAACTTTTATCATGATCCAAACTCTTCAGTCGTTTCTCATTAAATGACAGTACAAAGCAAGTTTATGACTACCATATATATATATATGTAACAAAAAAACCCCAACAAAAACCACACGTTGAGTTCTGTTAACAACTACTGAAAATATAGGATGCGTAATGTGCAACGTAGGGAGAAGTGTGATGATGACGTAATCATAGACACGTGTGAAAGTAGACACTCGCGTTGAGACCCTAGGAGTGTAAACATCATGGATTGATAGCATAGTAGTTTTCGTTGTGTTTGAGTCTAAATAAAGATATTATAGATGTATGTATAGTATGTGCCATGTTCAAATTAGCAATACATGTATAAAATTGATTTAAAACTGTCTTTTTTTTTTGTCTGTGCTTTTCACACATTTTCATGCATTGCTTCTTAAGTCTACATCTCTTTGTGCCATACCTGCAGAAAAGCCTCCTAGGTGTGCTGAGCCAAGACGAAATTTTTCTTGACCAACTGAAAAATTCAGCTCGACAGTTCGACTGAAATCTGTTGTCTTTTGTGTAAATTGTGTGTTTTATATGACGTTTTATAATCTTCAGAATTCTATAAAATGTTCCCCCAAAACGCAAGAAATGCCACTTCAGAGACTTAGATTTCAAAATTTTCCGGGGGGCATGCCCCCAGACCCCCCTAGAAACTTGTTGGGCCTATGGCGCGGTCCAAACTGATATTTATATTTCCCAAGACGAAAGTTTTCTTTTTCTACAGGCATGTTCTGTGCTTAACAGCGATAGTCACATGTACGCGTTGCGAACCTATTTTTACATCTAACGACAGATAACTTGTACAGCAAGACTGAACAAACCATCGCAATAAAAATATTTATATTTATAAACATATGCGTTCTTAAGCTAATTATAACAACTAAAATAAGTCGACAAGTCACCTTCTTCAGGGCGAGAGAGTGAGTATCACCCAAGAGCCGTGCCAGAACAATCACCGTATGAAAAGCAGATTGTTTATTCACAGCAGTTTCTTCTTCATTATGCATCAACTGAATTACAGCATCAAGCAGCAGTAACAACGTGTCCATCTAGAAAATAATGAAACAAAACAGTTTAGTTCATCGCAGGATTTTTTAGTCAGGGAGGCAGCAAGACAAATCCTGAAGTTAGTGCCCAAAAATACAGCATGTTGTCAGCAAGAGGCTTTTTTGTGCACCCCAGGGATTTTATAAATGTTATGATTTCAGTAGTTTTCAGTACTTTTTCAGCACTTGTACTATAAATTGTCTGAATACCAATAAAAACTAATAAACATTATAAAAAAAGTATTTTGGATTTTCTCTGGGGGGCAGTTGCCCCAGTTGGTGGTAAAAGTGTTATTCTGATGTATGTATAGTAATGTCAGTGATAAGAGTGCAATACTAAGGATGGTGTTAAAATTGTAATACTAATGACGGTAGTAAGAGTGTAATAATAATGTAGATGGCAAGAGTGTGATACTAATGTCAGTAGCAAGAATGCAATACTAATGAAGGTGTTATAAGTGTAATACTAATATTAGTGGAAAGAGTGTAAGATTAATGTCACTAGCAACAATGTAATACTATAACATAGATGGTAAGAGGGTATAATGATAATGTCGGTGGTTAGAGTATAATCATCAAGCCAAAAGGCCGAAGGCCCGGAGCCCAATGCGAAGACTTGAAATCCTTGCGAAAATATTTGAAGCAATCTAAAGGCAATGCCATTGTAAAATATTTTCGGTAAAAATATTCTATTAATATCTCAGACTCGAAGGCACGGTTCGCTAGAAAGTGTCAACCAATGAAAAACGAACATGACATTTGAATTACAGTCAAAATGGAAATACCTTCGCACTTCCGCTTCTGTAGTTTGTTGTGTATTACTGTATTTCTGTATTTGTCGAAAAATTTGAACAAAATGTATAATTTAGCTTTCATGGAATTTAATTATAATATAACGAATGTTTCGTCAAAATCGATACCAACAAACAAATATAAATCAAGAATAAGTTACTTCTATCGCTAGATTTTTCTCACGCTTCTGTAACAGCTACAGAAATACAGTAATACACAACAAACTACAGAAGCAGAAGTGGGAAGGCATTTCCATTTTGACTGTAATAAGTAATAGATACAATATTCGCGACCAATCCCATACAGTTCGGCCGCAAATATCTTGCTTAAAATACGGATGCATCTAAATAACCATGTTTACCCATTATCTTCGAGATTCAAGCCATTTTGGCTGAGTAAATCGAAGTAAAAGTTTATGCAAACTAGGACAATGTTGTATCCAATTACAACATACTAATTAGGACCCACTTTTCTTCCACTTTTTGTCTTAATAATTATAATTATAGAACCTTTTTACCTCTCCCTCTGAACACGATTCTGAATCTTCAGCCATACGTTTGTTAAATAACTCCATTGCTTTTCTTCGAATAGTCGCATTATTATTATGAATAAGCTGTGAAACAATGCTAACAAATGTTGGTCCAGGAAGAAGGTCACTAACCTGTAAAAACATTGAAAAGAAAACCATAAAAATCTCAGATCAATGCCGCATGCATGGAAAAAAAGTTTAAATGTACATAAAAGTCTATTAAAGTCGCAGCCTTTTATGATTAGGATCTATAAACGGACTATAACAATTATTGGATGAGGCTAAGCATGATATCCAGAATTATCCACAATTATCCAGACCGAGGTCAACGTTATCTGTCGAAGCCAGATTACAATGCCCGAAGTCTGGATAATTCTTGTTATTATATAGCATGCTATCGGATATGAGCTTTTGCGTAATCTGATTGGTTCCCTACTACCAGGCTATCAGCTCATATCCTACTAGTAGAGTTTTTTTAAACTGCCGAAAAGAGTTGAAATTGACGGATTTTTATACAGAAAAACATCAACACCCTCAAACCAATGTATAAAAAAACAACATTGTGTAAAAATACATTAACAAATACACAATTTAGCATGTTAAATGGTAAAATTCACATAAAAATTACGTCTTTTTACTTCAAAAACCCGACTAAATTATCGGGTTGATATTAATTTGTTGCCAAACAAAGAAACTCACGGTTAAAATCAAGCTTACAACACACATTTCCTAGGAGATCACCAGTAAAGAGACTTTTTTGATTTAGATAAGCATTTGAAGTAGTAAAAAGCATGTTCTTTTTCAAAAACAACCAACTAAGTAATTTAGTTTCACTGCCGAAGGTGTTTCAGTTTCATTTTTGCATGAAATCAAAACCTTTTTCCCGACAGCAACGCTAATATAAACAACTGACCCACCTTTTCACTTCATAAAGGTACCTTTTAATCTTTTTTGTTGATCTGCTTAACACATTTTTTGCCTCTCGAGCAACATTTATACAACATTTCGAAGTTGTTTACCGAACAGCTCAGCGAGAAACTCTATGTGAATGCATCATTACGCATGGCGGAAGTATGTAGTTGCCTATGCCGGAAGTTTGTTGTTTCAAACATTTCCGGGGCTGTAATTTTGTCTCTTGTACAGTGCTTGGCTATATAATAAAACAGTTATACCATTCGCTCTCGTTGTATACGAACTAATAGCCAACTCGGCGAAGCGCCTCGTTGGCTATGAGCTCATATACAACTCGAGCTCATGGTATAACTGTTAAATATCACGCGTAAGCCGAATCCAATAATTGTCTTATTATATACTCAAACAATTGAACTAACATGCAAGCAAAGTCTGGCAGTAAAAAGAGTTGTTTTCGTCAACAGGGGAAAATCCACTGCAAGCCATTTTGCTATTTTGTAACTTTCGCGCGCTTTGAGGTAGTGACGTCATCGGCGTCCAATAATTTTCAATATTTGGCGGAAATGACGTAACAGCTACCGGATATTGGGAATTAACTATAGTATGTTGACCAATAAGAAACGAGAATGAAGTTTGAATGTATAATAGAAATTACCTTCTCCACAATATTGCAAACCTTCTGTAACAGAACACGTAAATGCTTTTTCGTCGGTTCCTCATTAATGTTTTCAAGTGCTTTTGATAAGGAAGTGACGTACTTTAAAGTTTCTTCCAATAAACTACAGAAAATACAGAAACATTCACGTATTTCTACACATCAAGTATGGGGGAATAAATCACTCGCAATGTCAAAGCGTTTATCGCACAATTGATTAACCTTATCATTAATATTCAATTTTGTAAATTTTGATTGGGTGATTTGCATCACATGACACGCTGTTATGTCTTGCTAACACTCAGCCGCGCTTTAATTTCATTACACCATTTCATTACAGCTTGGGTAGAGTGATCTCAGGCAGCACTTCACTTCCAATAGTAACTTCTAGTTTATGTATATTACTAATATTCAGACTCGTGCTATTTTGATAGTCTTTGGAAAACTCACTCGTGCATGTCGTTTTTTTTCCAAATTGCACTCGAAACCATACTGTTACCTATACTTTCATCTACTCGTTAACGAACAAGAAACTCTAAAGCGAATAATGCACTCGGCTTCGCCTCGAGCGGTACATAATTTTCGTTCCGCAAACAGCAAGAGAAGCGTCTCATTTTCAAGCCCTTTTCTGTATGAACGTTTTTCTTTTATTTAATTATATTTTTCTTTATTTAACTACCCATCTGTTTTTTCACTGCTTTACTCCAACTGATAGTCCTTCCCTTGAGTATTGAGCATGACTAGTTCTCATTTCACCCCTGTCTAGTTACTGATCGACTGTAAATTATTAAAATAACAAATTATTTAACATTTTCGCACCATTAATTATTAGTGTGTTTACCTTCCGTGCATTTTGTTGGCTACTTTCAATCTACGACACTTTTTTGGCATATATAAGCCTTGTTTTATTTTAGTTTAGCACACACATTTTACTGACAAAAGGTTCAAAACGTTGGGTATTTTGTTCCAAAAAATGTCAAGAGTTTACCAGTTTTTCGCTTCGCCGTATCCAAAACGCTGCCTAACGCAGCACTATACTTTTTTTCACACTCGTGGTTGTAAACACACTCACGCGAGTGCAGCTTTAATCCATACAGAAATGCGGAATATACTCTACCTCAGATAAAAAGTATCCATCTTAACATGTTTTTCAGCAGACAAATGAGCAACCTACAAATAAAAACGAAAACATTAATAGTCAGATGACATATAAGAAATATATACTTAAAAATTAATAATTCGTGAGGGAAGCACAAAGGAAATCTGATAAAGAATCCTCTTGATTGACATAAACTTTAGCTTTGATTTTCCCGGCTTAGACAACGTGCTTTTTCAAAATTATTACGCTGAGGAATTTACCAAATGGACATATCGCCTCGTGTCTTATATCTAATAAAACACTGCTGCTCATGCTTGCTTTATCTATTACATAAAACAGCGTAAAGACAAGTCAATAAAAGTAGTAAGCACATACCTTTTCTACCAAGTTGTCATTCCCAAGAACACCAAGTACTAGCTCGATGCCACATAATTTAAATTGTTGTAACTCTTTTCCAGAATGTGAGTTGACGTCAAAAATTATTCCAGAAGTGTCAGCGTAGCGTTTCCTGTTGTGTCCTAGAGAAAACCCAAGATATTTTACAGTAAATCTCAGCAAAAGATTTGTCTTGAAAATCAGTAGGCTACTTCGATCGATTTACTCGAATAAAATACTTTAACTCAACAGCATTCTATAGCAAACGAGATCTTAGACCCCATCTACACGTAAACGTATTTAAAATGTATCTTAAACTTAAGCTCGGGATGCTGGTGAAGCATTGGGTATTATAGATAATATTTGGCATTTCACTCTATTAAACTACATGTTCTAAGGGTTTTCTCATCACAAAAACCCTTAGAACATGTAGTTTAATCGAATGAAATGCCAAATACAGTAAAAAACCGCATATAAGAACCTGGTGACTAAGAAACTGTAAGCTAAAATTTTGGCGTCTAAACCCCCTTTATATATAACAACCTGTTCAGCCCAAAAATTAAAACAGGTTCTTATTAGGGAAATCAGGAAAAATAGCAAAAACCATGACTGTTTTTACATTGTAACCTGTAGAATCTCTTGTAATTTCAATACATAAATTTGATATACTGTACACATATAACTGCTTCTATACTGATTATAGATTGATATAGTTTCTGTGGGTACAGTAGACTCTTATACCAATAACAGTGATAGTTATCAACCAGTGCATGTAAAGTACATATACTGGAACCTTTTTAGGCTAAGGGGCCCTTTACATGGACAAACGTTGTCCCTGGTAGAAGGGAGCCAACTTTGTGTTCATTTTACTTAGTCTCGACAGCGAGCGTTTACATGGGGAATTTCATACTTGTCTCGGGTAGTAGGGTCACCTTGGGGTAGGGTCACCCTCTTTGCGAGGTAGGGTTACCCTAGGGGGCGAGATAAAGTTGACTCGCCTACCCGAGGCAAAACTGCGAAACAAAATGGCGGCAGAAAGTGAAACAATTGATAGAGCATCAATTACGAAGCGAAAAAAAATGGTCTTGGTCTCCAACAACGGTTGAAAACCTGATAATTGGCCTGAAGAAGTATAAAAGCTTCTGTGAGTTTAGTTCTGTCGTTTAATTCTAACAGTACAGCTACAGTTTCTTCCCGACGATCGGCCATCTTAAATTAGATGCATTAAACTATACCCAGTCCTCCAGGCTTAAACCGATTCAGAAGTCATAATCTAATTCCTCATGTAAACACACGACAAAGTTGTCTCGGGGGGTAGGGTGTCCCTCTTACCCGAGCCAACTTTTAGTCCATGGTACTTATATGCGGTTTTTTCTGTATTACCTGTATTAAACATTATGCGTTACGAACGTAAACGTATCGTACGTGTGCATGAACTAGGCCTTAGGTAGAGTGAATAAACCTAAGAAATATAAACATGCAAGAACGCAGAAAGTCGCGACATTATTATGAGAGTGATACAGACCTTCTGCTTTCTCTTCTGGAAGTGAACCCACGTATTTCAAAAGATTGACCAGTGATGACATCTATTTAAAATGCAAAATATATAAGGAAACTATACATAGCAATCACTCGTACCTGTATGTAAAACAAGCTCTCTGAAAAAAACAGAAAACTTGCTGAATGATTAAAGAATTGGGTAACCTGCGAGCAGGCTCAGGCCCTAGTGGAAGGAGGGGAGAGGAATGCAGACGAGATAAAGAGAGAGCCGTACGAGTGCTATAGAATTTTAGATATATCTGCGTCTTAAACCGTGACGCAAAAGTCTCAATGGTCGGTTTGCCTTTTGATGTCAATGATAAATACAAATTACGTCAGAATCTTTGAAATATATTTTGCAAAGAGAGATGATTAATACCCGCAAAATTGTCTAACACTGGTTTCAAAACATAACTATTGACTATCTACGCATTCTACTTGTTTGTCAGTAATTTTATTGCGGTTAAACAGGCGAGAATGTTTTAGTGGGTATTTATCACCTTTGTCAGAACGTATCTTCAAAAAAATACTATATATAAAGGGGATATTACACGGTGGCGAGAAGATATGGATTTTATGTTCGAGTGGCAAGGACAATATCTCACGAGTGAGCGCAGCGAACGAGTGAGATATTGCTCTTGCCACGAGAACACAAAATCCATATCTTTGAGCAACCGTGTATGTTCTATTTATTATATGGACAATGAAATTATGCGTGGAAGTGATGTTGATAAACTGGGTTTAATGCAAAAACTACAACCGCTTGACCTAAAACGTTTAGAAAATACAAATGAAAAATACAACAGCTTTATTCGAATACGTCATTTTACGTGAAAAACTGAATTAAGAGAAGTTACTGGCTCAAATTTATTGGATTCGAAACTTAGGGCAAAAGGCGTAAATTTTGACTTGTCGATATGTCACTCACGAGCGTTACATACGAGAAAACGCCACTCGGTTCGCGGATGTGTAGTGAAATATGGATTCTACGAATGTAGCGTTTGTGGGCGGGGAAGCAAATGTTTGTAGGCGCGGACTTCGTGGAATTCTTAACACGCTCCGACAGTTCGGTGGCATCCGTAATATGGGTTGATTGGCCTTTTCTCAAATGGGGCGGATTATCAAAATTTTATAGAGTCCGTGCAGGCTCAAAATCTGCATGGGTGCAGGCTAAGAATTGGTAAGAAATGTAATGTTACAAAGTATGTGCAAAGACAGTAAGAGGTGGTATACGGTAAAAAATAATAGATTCAGGATAATCTGCCTAATTTTACTGAAGTAAAAGCGCTAATGAATCTGGTTGTGATCAATCAACATAATAAGAGAACAAAAACCTGTATCTCTGGTGAAAATTCGTTGCACAAAGAGTTACAGAGCATTAACCCAGATTCTTTCGTGTTAGTCTAAACAAATAAAAAGAATGTCCAACAGGGCTATTAGTGACGAAGCAGTCTGACAAGTTTATATAGCTAGTTTTGCTCCACCAAGCAAACAAACACATAAACAAACAATCAGAAACAAAAAATGAATAAAGTAATTAAGTAAGTAAGTAAGAAGTATAGTAAGTATAGTAAGTATAGTAAGTATAGTAAGTATAGTAAGTATAGTAAGTATAGTAAGTATAGTAAGTATAGTAAGTATAGTAAGTAAGTAAGTAAGTAAGTAAGTAAGTAAGTAAGTAAGTAAGTAAGTAAGTAAGTAAGTAAGTAAGTAAGTAAGTAAGTAAGTAAGTAAGTAAGTAAGTAAGTAAGTAAGTAAGTAAGTAAGTAAGTAAGTAAGTAAGTAAGTAAGTAAGTAAGTAAGTAAGTAAGTAAGTAAGTAAGTAAGTACTAGCTAACTAATTAACTAATTAATTAATTAATTAACTAACTAGCTACTAAAATTCTTTCGCTTCCTTACGGAGAAAACTAATCAAGTCAAACTTTAACTACAAATTACATCCAGCCAGATTAAACAGTAAATCTTTACCATAGCTCCCTCATTCGCATCTTTATTCGATGTCTTCTCAAGAAGTAACGCCAAACAAACATGAAGATAGCTTGCAGTTCCAACTGTGGTCAAAAGATGAACAAATATCGGCAACCGACGATGTTCAGGAACATGAGGAAAAGCATCCACAAATACACGAAGCACCTTGATCACTAAAGTTTGAACGTTTCGTTCGCTTTTTTCAGCCTGGTAATAGAAAACAAAATATTGTACTTTTTATTAATATATCTCTGCTCATAGCTAGATTCCTCTCCAGCCGGCGGATACTGTGAGCTCGCGCGATTTAATGTGCATAAATGAACCCCAATAAGATATTACTCATAGATTCTGTGTAACGTGAATAGTTGAATACCAAAATATTTTTTGATTTGAACTTATATTCGAGTGTCATATAGAGGTTTGTATTCCTAAAATGGTAATAAGGATGTCAATTGTACAGGAATTTCTGTTTCTAATTCCTTCCTTTTTGTATAATATACCACATGCAGGGGCTCTGGAAGCTTTTCAAAGTTGTGGGTGTCCTGCGTCTCTCAGAATGCCACGCCCTTCACAGAATATAATATCAGTACTTACCTCCCCCGAAATCACGGCTGGACTCCTGAGCTTGTCCATTTGCACCAATCACAAACGTGTCTGCACATTTTCAACATGCGTATATTAATGGGATTATTGCATGAATTACCCCATAAGTTCGAAATGGTGATTAATAGAGTGCTGAGTGAGGTTTACAATGGGAAGCTCTAGAGAAAATGATTAATAGCCAAGATGTTCTCGTCATTCAGGCTATAGGATCAGGAAAATCACTTATATTTCGGTCAGCTTATATGGTTTTTGATATCGTGAAATTAATTTATGCAAAACGTCACAGACACGCTCTGTGGCTCATGCGTCCAGCCGTCTCTTTCGGGGGAGGTATGTATACCGGGGCACGGGAGACGGTTGGAAGTCGAGCCTAGAAGAGCGTCGGATTAGTAATGAAATATAAACTTCCATACCCGTATCAGGGCTGGAATAACGGCTTCAACAGTTCTTTTAATAACTTGAAAACTGTAAGTGTCATCTTGTCTGAGAACGCTCACTCCCATGAATGTGAATATTGACATTATATTATGTAGAACCTTTTCCTGTTGAAAGAAAAACAAGATACAGTAGAAAGGTTTTTAATAAACGAAGAAAACTTAAGGTGGCTCCATACAGTTTCTTGAAAAATGGAAAATACAAGTTTGAGAGTCCAAAACACGTGCATAAACAATTCCTATGCATAGTTAAACATTCTGACAATCCAAAATTGTTACCAAATAAATAGCAACAGTTGTTTCTATGGCAACAATGACGTTTCAAAATGGCTGCCAATTACCCTTCAAACTAATTTCATTCTAAACAAACTTTGGTGACCCCCAATTTTTTTTTCATTAAAACTTTTCCTGAAGTATGAGTAATCAATTGGCCGATTTAAAACAAATTCTGTAGAACGAATAATTTTTTTTCTGGAAAAATCATGTTTGTTAATTTTGAAAAAATTTCGTTCTACAGAATTTCTTTAAAATCGGCCTATTGATTACTCATACTTCAAGAAAAGTTTTAATGAAAAAAAAATTGGGGGTCACCAAAGTTTTTCTCGAATTAAATTAGTTTGAAGGGTAAATGGCAGCCATTTTGAAATGTCATTGTTGCCATAGCAACAACTGTTGCTATTTATTTGGTAGCAGTTTTTTATTGTCAGGCTGTTTAACTATGCGTAACATTTAGTTTTATTCTTTTTCCGAATTGTTTAATCACGTGTTTTGGACTCTCAAACTTGTATTTTCCATTTTTCAAGAAACTGTATGGAGCCACCTTAAACGAAGAAGACTAGAAACATCCACTACATGAACAGCTTACTAAGTCAAAGGGGCTATGTGTCACCCTATTAATTTTTAGCAAATTCTTACGGAAACAAAATTGTCTTAAAATTGAAAAAAATATCACAATAAATGTTTTAAATGATATAAAAACAAAAAAGAGATCCTAGACACCTGTACAGAGAAAAAAAAAGCTAGCGGGTAAACTATATTACTTATTAGTGCTAGGGTTTATGTGGTGATTAGGGTATCGAAATGATTCCTACGATCTTGAGACTCACTTAAACTTGACGACACATTTGACTTGGCGACAGGGCTAGACGGGCCTTTTTGAGTCATCCCTTTTAGCCGAAACCCCAGAATACTGGCAAAGCATTCTGGTAGTTGTAGTCACCCAACGCCATCGTACGTCAACGTACAAATGGTCTATTATTGTACAGTTTCGATTTTCAAGGTGTTAGCTATATACAGCCAAAAATTCTGCGTTAAACAGTTATTCCCACTCACTTTGAGATCGCACTTTCCCAATTTCGGTCAACCAAAAACAATTATATTATAAACAAGAGGGCACGCAGTTCACGAGACCTACACATGAGTGAATTGTAAGAGTTGGTCCTTGGTCTATCGTCAATCTTTCTACAAACTTTCATGAAAATCTGTGCAGTATTTTGTGAGATATCTTGGCGACAGACAAACAAACAAACAAACAAACAAACAAACAAACAAACAAACAAACAAACAAACAAACAAACAAACAAACAAACAAACAAACAAACAAACAAACAAACAAACAAACAGGAGTGAAAACATAACCTCTTGGCGGAGGTAAATATTATAGAATTTGCAAATCTCATAACATATACTAAATCTATAACATACTAGAGGTCAGCGACTCCCTAACTTCCAGGCACCTTTCCCCCCACAATTCGACTTTTAAGGGCTATTACTGATTCCCAACGTCAGGTAACGCTTTTTTTTTCTTCTGGCTAACAACCTGATTTTGAAGTTTGCAGCTCAGAATTTCAAACATAAGACCATCGTGGCTAAAAATAGCGGGACGTGGCCCTTTTAATGACATTAATTTGGAGATAAATTTATTCTGCGCCCTTACTTTAAAAAAGGAAATAAAATAAAATTTATCTTTGTTTTATTTCCAAGATCTGCTGAATGTGATAAGTAATATATCACACACGAGGAGGAGTGTTTCATCAGGATATCCAAACACCGAGACGTTTGTTGAAAACCGAGGCGAAGCCGAGCTTTTTGAACAAACTTCGAGGTGTTTGGATATCCTGATGAAACACTCCTCCGAGTGTATGATTTGTTTGATACACCATGGTCCTAGAGGTTCTCTATCTTTGTAAGTTCCCAGCGGCGCGAGAGAAAGGGGAAAACCTCTAGTAAGAATTAGTGATAAGAACCTCACTTCATGCTATATTCGGTCGAGGTTAAAAGGGATGACTCAATGGAACTCGTCGAGTCCTTTAGCGAGTTTTCCGAAAAATGACGTCAACTATGTTTTTCCAAAAAATAGGCAATAAATCAGATGACTCAGATGACTGGGGTTAGGGTTTTTGCTGTGGTATAGGTTATCCAGAGGATTGCTAAAATCTTGACACTGAAGTTTGACGAAAAATTTGGAAAAACAAATTTGAGGACATATTTTGGAAAAGTTCCAAAAGGACTAAACGGGTCCCTTTGAGTCGTCCCTCTTAAAACTTCGACCGCTATGCTACGGCTAGGGTATATATCATAGAAACTAATCTAGTATAGGTTTAACCAATCATATCACTCTCTGTCCGATCAGGAACGATCAACCGCTTTCTATCAGAGGTTTCCCTCCTCTCCCGTTCCAACGCGTAATTTATATAGAGAAAACATCTCTGGGACCAAGGTATGTTTGATACGTAAATGGGATAAACTATAAGGTGGATTAAGTCATGTACAAATCATGGCAACTTAGTGGAAAATTATGTATATCGGAATGTCAGAATTACATGTAACAAAACCGGACCCAGTGTCTATGGATTCCGCACAAACACACGAACGAATATAAAGCGCTGCTAACTCGCGACTCGTTAAGGCTAAAAATTTAAGATCACAAATTTAGGTCAAACTAGGTAAACAACAGAAGATGATATGTGCCCAGTACAATTTAAAGACTTACCGGAAACAGTTGAGCACCAATAGCCAACAAGGAGAGAGCGTGATGATGAGTTTGAGGGTTAGCAGATACACGGATACAGTGAATTATTTGTTCAACACTGAAATGCTCTTCACCGAAGACACCTGGTAAATCAACGAAATTTCAAAATTAATCGAGGAACACATTTATATTGAAAAGTACACTTTTGACAAAAAAAAGAAAAAGGAAAGTGTGTTTAACGTCAACGACAGTATTTTTATACGGCCATTGTTGCATCGGTTCTCATTATAACCAATCTCAGTACTTATATAACAAGAAAATGTTTGTATCCCTGTGTCAGATACTATCTAGTGCCTAATTATCATTCATCACAAAGTAATTTCTTATGACAAGTATTCATCATTCACAGGGATGCTGTACACACCAACTAAACTTACGCCAAACAAGACGCCTTGTCTCAGGCGTTTACTCTGGCTACTGGTATCTCGAGTTACCAGTTGTAGTGAACACGCAGAAGTGCTTGGGAAAGAATTTTTAGAAAGAAGTTTCACATCCAACTGAAATATTAATATAGTAACATGTACACTTAAATCTAAAGACATTTGTCATAGACAAAAGTCAAAACACAATATCTAAAAGAGAAACACAATTCTCAACACCCCCAAAAAAATGATTGCGTGGGTGCGACACTACAAGTGTTGTGCTATATAATAATACAGTGAATCAAACCTCTGGTCAAAACATTTTCCTGATCAACGTGTGTTTGGCAAATCTTCAACATTGTCGACAACACGAGTTGCCTGATATAATCCAACGATGTACCTTCCGACATTTCAAGGCACCTAAATATACCGAAAAAAATATACAGTATTACTATGGATTTGCAACCTTAGCGCTTCGTCTAAGCCTCGGTAGCTCAATGGTTACCGCGTCTAACCGACCATAAAAAGGATGCATATTTAATCCCAAGATAAGGCTGAGGTAACATTTTCTGAGCATTTGGGCTTGATAAATGTCTACAAAAGATCTGTAATGTAACAGAACGTCAAAGCGACTAACAAGTTAGTTTTATGCGTTTTATGTTGACGGTCCCCTGAAAGTGCACAAATCTTGTTATATGTTTGTAACGTCGTCGTGCAAATGGCTAGCATTGGCATTGACGACCCTTAAGGCCTACCTCCACGATATGATTGTCGTATATGATTGTCATTACGGAGTATGAAGTTTTGTGTATGTGACACAGTTCTTGTTTATGATTCAATAGTGAAGGTCGAAAAACGTCGTGTACACAATTGGCGGTGAATCACATACATCAGAATGACATCGTGTACGACTAAAGAAATACCTAATGGGTTTCCATGTTTGGATAGCTTGATCCAAACACGAGGGATGTTGCGAGACTTTCGCAAAGCGTAAGAAAACACGATCCGCTAGGCGAGTGTTTTTTAGCTTTCGAAAGTCGAGCAACATCCCGAGTGCCAAGTCTATAAAAGGCCTCACTCAAAATTGCTGCAAATTTCCGTGTTTGGATAGCCTGATCCAAACATGCAGGTATTGACCAACCAGCGCTTGCGTAGCATACATGTTATTTTATAAAATACTATACCGAGTAGAAAGGCCCCAAAGTGTCTATGAAGTAATTGTTGTTGTTTTAATAAACAGAAGAGCATGGTGAGAGCACTCATTGGAAATTTCAAAAGGATTTGGTGTATAGTCATCGAGGTATAAACTCTCAAAGTTTACCATGGACAGTTCGTTTTTGGAAAAAAATTGGGCTTTCGGTAACAATGCCTTGTGACGCACGCAAGTGGACATTTGATGCGGAAATCCATTGTTCTTATTTTGTTGGCATTTACGTACATAAGAAAACATTGTTACCCAGAGCCCAATTTTTTTCCAGAAATAAAATAGTTAATAGCGCGAAGAGTATACATCAGATTCTATTGTAATTACATGTCACCTCGAAATCCTTTGTTTCAAGAGGGACAATTTCATCCAGTATTCACGAGGGACAATTAAACTAAACGACCCTCATTATACTATTAATGAGGAAATCGTCCTTCATAATAATCATCGAGGCGATGCTAGAAGATTGGCTAACTGCTAAAGAAATGGTGAAGTGAACACTGTTAACAGAAGAGAGTCGCCCTTCCATTGACTTTGGTCTGAGCAACCCTGTCAAGATTGTTGCAAAGCTGAATTCATATCCTCAACGGCTCTCGTGATGTCCACAAAACCTTCCCACGACTTTCAGCGGACATTCAATCACTAACCCTCAATGCCATACATTTACTTATAAAAATGTTCTGAAAATGCTCCTACCATCCTCTTCGGTTCATACGAACAACAAAAATGCCAAAGAGTTTTTCACTTCATAGACACTTTAACGTAAAAAACCACCACCTACATTGATAATATTTTGAAGAGAACAGGAAGAAGGTTCTCTGGTTGAGTAACGTTATCTTTCGTCTGAAGTAATTCAATGATAGTCACAACTCTTTGCCAGACTGGACCAAGCGACGAAGACCAATCATCGGAAGTTTCGGTTCTGTCAAACGAGAATAAACGTGCTTTACAATAAAATAATCGTGTGAAAAGAAAAATTTAATTTTTGACCCGATTGGTTTAAAAATAGCAACACAACACACAACATGCAACGATGACTGATTTTTTTGGTCTTTGAGAGAATGAGAGACGCCAACTGTTTTATTTAAATAACTGAAAATATTTACTGCATGTACATATATTTAAAAATTACATCACTTACCTTGCTTTTTTCGCTTTTGTGGTTTTCTTGCTTTCTTCATTGGCCACCTTTGTCAATTCTTCCTGTATCTGATCGGCAGATATCGGTATCTAAACAAACACAAAAAAGCTGTGTTAAATCGAAGTCACATGCACAATCACAGTTATAGGTAGTTCCACATATCTTTTAAGTCCAAGCCACTAACCTATATGTAACTGGACTGTTAAAGGGGAACTTCACTCAAAAACTGAATTAAATAAAAGTCTCTTGAATGTCATGTTGCATGGAAATGTTTAAAATAGACCTTATTCAAAAATGACCGCCGAATTAGAATTCTTTTATGTGCATATAAATTAACCCTTATGACCTCGTTTTAAAGTAAAAATTCTTTTGAATTTCCCACATGAAAACGAGTTCATAAGGGCTAATTTATATGTATATAAAAGAATCTTAATTCGGCGGCCATTTTTGAATAAGGTCTATAGTTGTACGATATCTGCTCTCGTGCTCGAGAAATGACGTAAAAGAAAAATCATTCATGTATTTTATGAAAATCATTCTTGTATTTTATGTCGCCATCTTGAGTTTGTACAGCGGAGTTTTCTTTTCAGTTTGCATGTCATATCGTCGACGTCATGCAGGTCAAAATTGACGATATTATAATAAACCCAGATTATCTCGGTTTCCAGTCGGTATGGTTTCGGAGCGCCCGCGATCCTCTCCCATCCACCGACTGGGCGCATCGGCTTAACTATTGTTGACGAGAGCCAATCAGGAAACCGCAATTTACGGTGCTGAATAAATTAATTCTCTTGACTTTCAATTTAGATTAGAATTATATTGTATTGGAACCGTTTAACAACTGAACTGCTTTCCGTCTGGTCAATAAAATTCCGTCTGGTTAATCAAAGAGCAATTAAATGCTGTTTGTAAGGAATTGAAACTGAGCACGGCCGAGCGTTTGTCAATGCTCTAACAGGAACCGTAGCATACAAGATACATGTTAATTGCTTAAATAATCTTAACCGCACCGAATTTCAATTAGTGCGCTGAATGGAGATTTGCAATCAATCGTAAGTTAAATAACAACTGTCTTATCTTTCGGTTGTTTACGAGTATTCCTTGTGATAAACAAATGCCTATCAATGTTAAAAACAGTGAATAAAGTATAGAAAACAGATCGCCTCAAGACCCATCTTTTACGCTATGCTTTCCTTGTCTCAAAATATAAATGACCGACATTAATATTTGTAATAAACTCATATGAAAACCATAAACAATTTATTTCGAGCTTCCTATGAAATGCAACTTGCTAAACCGCCCTGCAAACACAATATCTTGACGAACATAGCACTTTCGTTTTCAAACTGACCAGTTTGACGGCATGTCGTCACAGACATGTTCATCATGCTTTCAAGCGCCCATGCAGCAGTTCCTCCGGCTCTACGGAGGGGACGGGGGAAGGGCGAGAAGAACGGCAGCGGATGGAACCGAGCCTACTGCGGTGGTTGAAACGCCTTACCAGTTTGAGGACTTCTTTGAGTTTTCCAGATATTTTAGGATCACTTGTGTCCATTAACACATCGATCAATTTACCAAATACTTCCTTCTGAATACGTTTCTCGGTCATAGTGTCAAAAAACTCGGCAAACATCTATACAAAATAGAAGAATCATGCATGATGGAGAGTCGTAAACTGTAAGGGAGCATCAGATCTAACAAAATATAATTAACAATTGAAGGTCAACTCAACGCAAATTACATTTTTCGCTTTATATACGTGTTGAAACACGTAGAATCCGGATATGATGAAAAAATGTGAATTGAAATTTTTTCAGTTGATGTTGGGACGTTGAATCGACACATTTTTAAGTACTTCTATAAAAAGCCGTGTTGTATAAAGAGTCTGGCACTAACAAGTGTGTGACGTATAAATGTAGGAACGATTTTAAGATCCACTGAAATAAACACACTCGAAAAGCGTCAAATACTTTACTACATGTGCGGTTGGAAACTTGCACTTGCACAAGTTATATTCATCATAAAGCAGCTTTTATGATTTCAATCGTCCAATGGACAATTTGCATTATAGCAATGCATCGTGGGGAAAATGGTAGTGCTTCACTTGCAGGCGAAATGGCCGCCACGAAGCGAGCATTTTGCTTGTGAGAAGAATTGATTCTTTTAAGCACATTTTTTGTAGCGCAGGAGAATTTCGAAAAGGGCAATGTATTTGTGGGATTATAAAGAACATTGTGTGCCAAAGACAGTGAAATCAGAACAGAAATGGACGAGAAAATTGCTATTGAGCTATTGAAAGAGTGAAGAATATGCTAATAAATACGTTCCCGAAGGGAGGTTTTTCTCGACGTTTTCAGGTGAGTAAGCTTAGTGAACATAGGACAGCTCATCATTTTGTCTCACAGACATGTGTATGTTGTTGTTCTATCGCGATCTCGTATTTTCGTGCCAGACTCTTTATACAACACCGTTCTTTTATAAAACTTTATAATACGTTAAAAAATTCAGAAATCAATGAGAGTTTTGTTTTAAATTTTTATCATCATATTCCGATTCTCTATACCTTGACGCATATAACAAGCCTGAAAATTAATTTGGCTTGACTTGACCTTTAAACAACGAACATCAAACTAAATGAAAATTCACGAGTCGAAAACAAAGAAAATCAGTAGCGCGTCGGTGGTTTAAGCAAATGATGCAGGTGTACGCCTGGTTTGTTGGTGATTCTAAATAACTATGCGAATCACCAACAAACCAGGCGTACACACGCTAAACGTCGCACAAAAGACGAATATAATTGTTTGAATTTTATTGGACAAAACTGCGGCGTATAACTCGATTAAATTCGACACACGACTTAAATTCGTCTCGGCAATTAAATTTGTCCGAGTCAGACGGATAATGCGACGATAATGCATGCGAATTAATGTTTCTCTTCTGTCTGTGACAATTCGGCGCCATGTTTTCAAGAAGTCGTTTTCAGACTCGACTGAAGTTCGACGTTTAACTCGACGTCGCATTTACGTCGCATTACCGACGAAGTTAATTGGAATTAAATTCGTCTGAATTAAATTCGTTTATTGTGCGACGTTTAGCGCAGGCCTAAGTTTACAGGTATGTAACTCATTAGTATATGCTCTGTATAGAACATACTAACGAGTTAGGCCTAGGTCAAACGTCGAACTTTAATTCTAATGCAAATCAGCATAAACAAAGAATTTAGCTCATTATCACTAGATTAAGCGCATGAAAAGTTCGAAGTTTGATCTAGGCCTTACATATATAAACTCAACATGAATATATAAATATAAAAAAACAATACTAAAAATGCGTGAACAAAACATACATTTGCTGCTTGTATTTTTTTTAGCCAATATGGTTATTACAGGCAGTTAGTACCAATCCATTGTAAGATGTGGAACATCTTAATTTTGTGTCTTATTTTTATGTATATACGTAAATTGTATGTATGGTACAAATAAATTGTTGTTGTTGTTGTTGTTGTTGTTGTTGTTGTTGTTGTTGTTGTTGTTGTTGTTGTAAAAAGAAAGTCCCCATGGCTTCCTGTCTACGCTCGGGACACTGTATCTCATAGAATACTCGTGATCATTCTCTAACTTTTACCAAAAATACTGATTTGTTTGAAATGCTATATCAAACACTTGGAAGAGTGTTTCCTGATGAAAAACTCTTTCTCGTGTATGACATCTTACGAGTATTATGTGAGGAGACAACAGTCTATTGTCGAAAATTTGCCAACGGTAAAAAAGATAATGTACCTGAGCATCGCCTAAAAGAAATATTCGCTAAGGTCCGGAGGTATAAAAAAAGTAGTTAAAGGTGAAATTAAACAAATTACAGCTCAATATAGATGCTTTGAAGTTTGCCGAGTCTCCAGACCATATCTACTCGATTAACTACGATGAAAACCAATATTAAATTTTCCATAATTTGTTGTAGCTTTTGGAAGCACATAGGGAGTTTTAGATGCATGCCAACTGCGTGTATATGGTGTTGAAATTACGTACAGATCGAGGGGCTCAGAAACACTTTAAGAGTATTTAAACTTGACAAACGTCTATGTATATACTTTACCTGGTTAAGAACGGCTTCCTGTGGCGTCGTTTGGCCATTGAACAAAGATGTGGATAAGGAGAAAAGTTGTAGAAATGTTTCAAAAAGCTTCGGCTCAGTTTTGAACAGGACGACAGTACGCGAAGTAAACTTCTGAATTAAGTACAGCACAATTTGACTCTGGTCAGAAGAACAATCTACGAGGAAAAAAGAATGGAATCTTCAAAATCAGAAAGTCGTGAGCAGGGGTGTAACTAGCAAATTAAACAGGGGTGTGTGTAAATTATTTGCCCGACTAAAAAGGGCGTGTTCACGCAAATTGGCCACAAACGTATTTTCAGCTGTTTTTGGAAGTATTATATTAAACACGAAAAGGGGTGTTTGATCTGAACTATTCAAACACTGAGAAGTGCGTTGAATACCGGGGCAAAGCAGAGGTATTAAGCAACTTCGCGAGGTGTTTTGATAACAGATCAAACACAACATTCGAGTGTTTCATGTAGCTTGGCAAATAAATCTGTATCTTAAGATAAATTTGAGATAAAAGTTAGCTTGATTCATGTAAGTGTCTCATCAAATATCCAAACTCGGTCTTGGTATTGACCCCCTTTGCTTTTATCTTATGAAATCAATGAGTTTGAGAAGTATATCTCTTCCAAATTTCATCGGTTTCAACAATACTTTTTGTCTTATATTTACATTGTACTCAAAATTATCTTTATCGAGGGGTCATCACCTACCTATACTAAGAAGGCTTCTGATTGGTTTAGATAACCTAACCCAACACCTTCCCCTAACCCTAATCAGTAAGGAGCATGGGAACGAATTGATAATTGACAATGTGATTGGTTACTTATAGCCAATCAGAAAACTCGTTGATATTAGGTAGGCCTTTACCAGGGTCGAGTCATGGCACGCACGCTTAATGCCTACCTTCTTGTACACGTATATTAAAAATATATTTAAGCGCAATTTAACGTAGCTTCCTACTGCTTTTTTTTAATTGTAAAAAGTGCACGTCTTAACCTCAGAAAGTACTTATGGATATACTTTTGGACAAGAACGAAATTAAAATTTTGTACATAACAACGTTCGGGGCATCATATAATGACAACAGTAACGTTTCAAAATGGCCAAAAATTCGCAATTAATCTAATTTATTTCAAAAACAAGTTTGGTTACCCCAAACTTTTTTGCACTAAAACATTTCCCCAAGTTTAAGTAATCAATAGATAAATTTTTTTTTTAAATCTGTGGATCCATTTTTTTAAAAAACCAAACAGGTATTATTTTTCTTTGGTAAAGAAATTGGACCTACAGATTTATTTTTTTGTAAATCTCCTTATTGATTACTTTAACGTAGAGAAATGTTTTAGTGCAAAAAAATTTAGAGGTAACCAAACTCGTTTTTAAGATAAATTGGATTAAATGTAAACTTGCGTCCATTTCCAAACGTCACTGTTGTCATAGCAACAGATGAAAGACTTAGAAACGTTTCTCTCTGTAATTCAAAGAATAGATAACAAATGTTTATCAGCTTACAAACCTTTGTGTTTTAGATGATAGTTTACTATCGCCATTAACAGAGGGTAACATCTCAAGAGAAAACTCTAAAAAGGAATAAAAACAAACAAAACAAGAATTTTGAGGCAATTATTAGAAAAAAATAGTTGACGTAGGTCAGTAATCGATACCGATACCGCTTTGCAAGCAGAAGCTCTAAATTGAAAGGAGCGCTAATTTGGACAGGGGCGTGGTTTATTCAACCTTTACCAAGACGTTGACAGAGTAAAAAAGTCTGGCGTTAGACAGTAAAATCACCTGGTGTTAGAGAAAAATAGTCTGGCGTTAGACAGAGTAAAATCATGTGGGGTTAGACAGAGTAAAGTAGTCTGGAGTTCGAGATAGAGTAAAATCATCTGGAGTTAGACAGAGCATTGTCTGGAAACGCGGCCAAAGTCTTTGTTCTAGGTTTTTGTTCACGTTTGTGCACCTTATTTCACCTTAACGCTTGCTGAACACATTGTATTTTTGGAAAAATGAAGCAATCAACCAATAGCAGCGTTGCTTTATAAATATTAATGAACGTAAAACAAAAGATTGTGCACTTTATTTGCCACCCTCAACCTAAATTGTAGCTCATTGTTAACCACTTTGATGTTCGCCGCGTCTCCAGACAATATAATTCTAGGGACTATGGACAGAGTAAAACAATCTGGTGTTAGTAGAAAACCGGCTTTAAAAGTGCCCCAGGGGCGTTATGCGGACATTGTTCCTTTGTCTTTGTTTAACTTGTTGACGTGAATAATAAAAGAGAAATATTCATAAACGCTCTGTCGGAATTGTTAATGTGCTATGATAAAAAGCGTTCATCATAAAAGCAAGCAGATAGCGTTATTGAGCATGACACACTTCCATGAGTATCGCGCATAGATGAGTGTAAATAGCATGAACAAGCACACATCTAATGTTGCTCTCGACTTTAACCAAAGCTATCATTTCAAAGTGGGCAGGATCAGCTATGGTTCAGCAGTGTCTAACGTTAGCCATGTGGGACCACCCGTTAGGTGATTAGCCGCTTATAAGTGTATAATTACCATAGCAAGTTGTGCAATGTCAACATGCAAATGGTCTACTCGAAAGCAAGCGCTAATTCCGAAACGTTTATGGCAATCAAATTTTTACACACCTTAGTAACAACATTATTCAATGTGGCTAAAAGAACACGAATTACGTATGATGGCGTCTCCTTGTTTACAATGTGGTTCAAAATATATTCCAACACATCATCAGCCTGAATTTTGCCAGAGCTTTTTTTCAATTTTAATTTTCGTCGATCCGGAGTGCCAGGTAATTTATCGGCGGAGGAAAAGTATCTTTGAAAAACACTAAATGTAGAAACGACAATAGTGAGCGTGTTGTTAGCAACCAGTAAAAATGTCACCTCTCCGCTTATCTATCAAATGAAATAAAGTAAAGTGAAGTGAAGGAAACGAAAGGAAAGGTGAAGTGAAGTGAAGTGAAGTGAAGTGAAGTGAAGTGAAGTGAAGTGAAGTGAAGTGAAGTGAAGTGAAGTAAAATGAATTGCCTTGGAATGAATCACAATAAAAATAAATGGAAATGAAATGAAAATATATAGAAATGAAATTAAAATGTAATGAAAATAAAAAAAATAAAATGAAAATGAAATAAAATGAAATGGAAATATAATGAAATTAACCGGTTGGGAAATGTGTGATTTGCTAGTACAGGACTAATCAATTATTCAAATTATTACAAGCATGACATTACATGATTCTATAAATGATCGGAAAAAAGCTATAAATTCGTTATCCGCTTCTGACATAATGCTTGCCAATCGCATACACAAAAATGAATGAAAGAAATGCTTACACACCTGACAATAAAGCCTCCATCTGCACTGATCTCTTCCGATGACTCACACACAACACTACCAAGTATAGATGACGCGGTTTTACCAGAAGCACTTGAACAAATAAGAGCTATCATCTGAAGGACAGTTTGACGTACAGCCATGACTGGACTAGTCAAACAAACGATCAACGATGGAATTACTGAGGAAAGAAAAACAAGACAACGGACAATTAACTTGTCGACCATAAGGTTGGGGTAGGTGCCATAATATTGACTTGGTTCTCCCCTTTGGCCTTCGCTCAGCACCGGGTATTTTTAACTCAGTGGCTGACATGGTGGAATGGATTCTGAAGACAAATTATGCCATTCGCGAATTGCTCCATTACTTGGATGACTTCATTGCAGCATTAATCTCACACACATACAGGATTGCTATTAATGCTAAAATCATATGACTAATTACAAAATCGACTGACCGCGAAGCAGGAGGTAGATTCATTAATCACGAGTATACTTGGCATTAATAGCACGACTCAATTCGTTCTATTATCTATTAATTATATACCCTTCTGTAATCAGGTAATGTCCTTGTCTTCGCCTGAAAATACTTCACGATAGTCGAACTTTTATGTACCAAATCTAGTTCTCTAAACGATATATATCATTCCATGCATCCAAACCAATCAGAATACAGTAGTTTTGTTGTATAAATTAAAGTAAGTAGAGACAAGAAAGAAAACCTTGTGATTGATCTGATATCATATCCACCATGGCTTTTTCGTCAAAAGACGTTAGCATCATCTTTGCAATATGAAGACTTTGTACAACAACTATTGCGCTTGGAACAGGTATGCAGCACAGCTCTGTCGTCGACCTCGCCCCGTTGGACCACACATAGGTAAGAAATTTCAAAAAGTGCAATTTTCCTGTAAACTGAACCTAGAAAATGAGATATAATTTATGTAATAATTTTTTTTTCATCTATCGTAAGTGGGCGTAATCCTAGGCAATGCTGCAATTTTATGGCTGCCTTAGCGAGCCTTTTTGAGTTTTTTTGTGATATCCGTCAGTGAGATAAGATGTTGATGTTAGAACTGAATTAACAAAGCCACAAAGCATTCATCTATCGTGAACTACCTTAATAAACGTTTCCAGACATTTTTGAAATTCGTCGTGGAATGCAAACTTCCGCCCTTTTCCCAAACCATTGAGAACCACTTCGAAGATAGCAAATGAAATCTGTAAACGTTAATAAGAAATATTATTATACAGTACATTTTTTCTAAATCCTTGATTATGATTGGTCAGAAAGTTGGTGAGAATTCTCGATATCTGTACTTTTAGTCGTATTTGCCTCTGTAATTGTCAGATTCTGAGCCCACAGTGCTTTTATCTGTAGCTTCTGGAGGTATTATCTGTAGGAAAAAGGACTTAGCATGCATGTGCTGACGTGACGTCACTGACAAGCTGACAAACCGAAGAAAAGCGCGGGAAAGAAACAACTGTCTTTGAATTGCGTTTTTTCCGAACATTTTTTCTTTCTGAGAGAGTGATTTTCTTTACATTTGCGACTGAAATGTATAATAAAACAATTATTGAATTCGACTTTTTGATATTAAAAGTTATCAAGGTCTCAGACCGCATTATCAGCCTCAGCCTTCGGCTCGGCAGATAACACAGACTTCGACCTTGATAATTCTTGATATCAAAAAAATCTCCTCCAATAATTGTTTAATATCTGAGTCCACAGAGGTGAAGTTGACAAGACCAAATATAGCTGCATCACGTAGGGTCTGGTTATATTAAGAAGGGCAGACCCCCCTCCCTTATGAAATTCCCCCCCTCCCCCCCAAGGCGTCTTGTCCAAATATTCCCCGAGCCCAGGGCGAAGGCCCGGAGCTCGGTGAGGGTGCTAATCTCGACACGCGTGGACTCATTTTACACGCGTGGACAAACGTGATTTGCGAACGAATTTCTGTGATCTGAATATTTATTCATTTATTTATTTATTTGTATATGTGTGGACGGACCATGCGCGGTTAAGATTGTGGGGCACTGGGGACAATATAGTTCTTGACAAAAAAATTTGAAATAACAACTTAATTTATTCTTGACAAAAAGACTTGAGAAAGGAGTTTTTGGGAAACGTATATCACTTTTGAAAGAACAGAAACAAATCAACGTCTACGTATAAAGCGCGCAAAAAACGTCTTGAGTAGAAGAAAGCCCGTCAAACCGAAACTCGCGATCGAAAGGAGGAGAAAGCAAGAGTGAAACTTGAAAACCGACGAAGAAATAAAGGCCGGCAAAACGGTTTAAGTTTACGATAAAAATATAGAGCCGACCGCTCTCAGTAATCACGAACATTTAGTAGTAAAACTGTTCGAGTTTCCGTATGTATATCCTATCACTGTTAATTTTGTTTTCCCTTTTGTGTGTCCCTAAAGTATTTTAAACGTATCCATTGCATGTTAGTTTGCTTGCCTGTTGTATTTTTTTATCTGTGGCTGCCGTCTTAATATCTTTTTACACATAGTTTTCTTATTGTAAAACCACTTGCGACTAACGTAACTTGTCCATAATTGGCATAAAAATCGGAAAAGGAGCAATTTTTCTTTTGTAAAAGGTACAAATGCTGTTGAAATATTTATTAACATGTAGGTGAAAACAATTTCAGCACATTGAAATGTCATAAATGAATATTGCCGTGACAGCCTGCCAGGTAGTTGTTTGATAGTTTTCAACCAATTCAGTGCCTTTGAAAAATGTTTTCAGATGCTGTAGCGATGTTTTTTGTAAACATGGAAAGAAAGAAGTGTAAAATATAACCCTAATATTTTGACAAAAATTTTCCGCCTGCCTCGGTAGTCTGGTGGTTAACATAGTCGGCTTGTACGGTAACATGGTCGAGTTCAAACCGTGGATGCGACTTGTCTCAATATTTTTCATTACCTTTTTCTTCAAAAAATAGAGTTATTAAAACTGTAGTTTTTTTATTTCAAATATTCTACTAGAATTAAAACTATATTTAGATTAACAGGAGTGCCTATTTCCAGGCCCCCATGCAATAAAAAAGAGCGCAAGTGTTTCTAATCAGAAGGAATATCAGGGGGTATATACAAAAATTCATGCAAAAGCGGGCGAGGGGTTATTGCGTTCATGTATCTCTAGTATGTAAATAAGTCAGTGGATTTCACGCCAACGCTGGGAAAGTCATGGATGAAAATAATGCATCAAGCTGATCGGCGATCTCACCTTAGTATACCGTTCTTCGTCATTCCCACCAGAACATATCCACCAGATTGACGCCTGTTCTTCAGGTCGAGGAAGGAACTTGATAACGTGCTCGAGCACACACAGGAACATTTTGGACTCAACGTGTTCTATTTTCTTAGTCTTCTTTTTTTTCAGCATGCCAACATAAGTCGTCATCAATCTAATAGGAACAATTCCAGAACCATCCTGCTGCACCACCGCAACGTCCTCATCTAATTCCTAAAAATAGAATGTAAACATTTAAAGATAATTTTTTCCGATGTCGGGTATTTTCGGTGAAAAGCACTCAAAACCCTAGAACGTTTTAGCGTATAGTGTATACTGCCCCAAACCTCTTTATTTTAGTATTATTGCGTAGCTTGTAAAATCAACTACAATACTGTAACTTTTCACGAGCATTTGTGCGTTGAGAAACATATCAGAATACAAAAAAAAATCATGCAAGAAAAATATTAGAATTCGCCATATTTAATGTGGCTAAATGTAATTTAGGCAAGGTAAAAAAGGAGACAATGCTAGTCAGCGGTCATTCATGATAATATGGGATGATTATCTCAGCGCTCATCAAAGTCTTGTCAGCGTGGTCTGAGCTTGACTTGCGCTCATCAAAGTCTTGTCAGCGTGGTCTGAGCTTGACTTGCGCTCATCAAAGTCTTGTCAGCGTGGTCTGAGCTTGACTTGCGCTCATCAAAGTCTTGTCAGCGTGGTCTGAGCTTGACTGGTTTTGCGCGCGCTATCTATGTAATAGATACTTGGTCAGCGGTCACTCATATATAATATGTGGGGATTATCTCAGCGCTCATCAGAGTCTTGTCAGCGTGGTCTGAGCTTGACTGGTTTTGCGCGCGCTGTTCTTTGAATTAATACGTGGGGATTCTTGCTTGCACTGTGTTGTTGTGTAAATGGAGCGACAAACAAGAAATAGCTGTCAGGCCGCAGAGGATGCTACTGGATCGGGTTCGTCGTTCGCGAACAGCATTTCTGGCGAAGTTCGCGAGGATGGCGCCATCAGAAGCCAACCACCGACATCGAATGTTGACCAGCCTTCGCCTCAATTTCTTGCCACGGTAATAGCGGCGGTGAAGTCAGCCCTTAGAGAGGACCAAGGAACAGCTACTTCTACTAGTGTGCCGTCGATGGAGGAGCGCAATCGCAGTCAGCGATCGTCAGACCGTTCAGCGCCGTTTGTGGGAGATTCTGAGGGAGAATCGTCTGGCTTAGGGGCACAAACAAATGCCTTTCAGTTAAGTGGTGCGCCGCCTTCGTTTGCCCAAAGCATTACAAGCGCTCAGGATTGTCAAGGTAGGTCACCGACTTTTATTCCTAGTTTTGTGACTACGTTTTCGAGTCCTCGAACAACAGCAGTTGCCCATATCGATACAGACAATACTCCATTGTCTGGCGCTGTTAGCGGGATTTCACAGCTTGGCCAAGCCATCCCGTCGAACCAGTTTGTCGGTAATTTTATAACTCCGCAATCCCGCAGCGCGGAAATGGCTACTTCAAGCCCTTCGTCGCAGCTTGCGTTTTCCCACTTCCAACAGCCGTTTATAGTTGGCCCTGGTTATTCCCCGGTGCCTTTTAAACTTGTCTCGCAGATATTGGCAGGGAAGTTTGTAGATTTCGCAGATCTGCTATCGGCCAACTTGAATAGCTACGAAACGGAACCGCAACTGTTATTTGATGGCCGTTTAGTTTTAGCAGCAGCGCCTAAGAAACCTCGTCGCCAGATTACGGATATTGTTCAGTGGATGGAAGCATTTACGATTTATTCTTCGGTGTTGATCTCACACTTTCCACATCGGTGGAAGGATTTGAACCAGTATAAACTCTTGATTCTGCGCACATACCGTCAATATTTGGGGCGCGTGTGGCATAGCTACGATGTTGCATTCCGTGAGCAGGCTGCAGCAACGCGATTAA
Source organism: Paragorgia papillata (assembly GCA_035771165.1). Classification (NCBI taxonomy): domain Eukaryota; kingdom Metazoa; phylum Cnidaria; class Anthozoa; order Scleralcyonacea; family Coralliidae; genus Paragorgia; species Paragorgia papillata. The sequence continues at coordinate 2,263,047 of JAWNZC010000444.1, read as the reverse complement.
CGGACTGGTCGAAGTTCGACGTTCAGTTGTTTAATTTTCATGCTGCTGGCGCGAATGTGAAGGGATGGTCGAATTCGTCGCCGACAAATGCAGAAAAAATTGCTGGAGATGAGCCTCGCGGAAACGAGCGCTCTTCAGTGCGATGTATTTCTTGGAATGCTGGGAGTTGTCTTGCCCCATCGCCCGTATGCAAGTTCTCCCATACATGTTTAAATTGTTATGGGGAGCATCGTCGTTGCCAATGCTCTGGAAAAGATCTTAGAACCAACCAACGTTCTGGTTCACCCTCATCGAAGAAACAAAAGAGGCATTGACGGTGTACTCCTGATTTAAGCTGTGGGGGGTCGTAATATAAGTTCAGTACTTGGGGGCATACAATATGTCGTCCCACGAAACTTAAAACAATTACTATAATATGTTACGGGGTTGTTTGCTTGTTTTGTTATTGCAGGTTTTGTTATTGCATGTTTTGTTACTGCATGTTTTTTGTTACTGAAAGTTTGTGGTACTCGCATATACCTATGACTTACGGTTATTATATTGCTTAAAAGATGGATAATAATGTCAATAATAAAGTAACGTGGGGGCACTGTAGTTGGTATTATCACCTTCTGTCTTCAGTGGTTGTATTAGTACGGGTCCAGGGTTCACTACAGGTACTCTCCTAAATTTGCCTTTTTTAGGGTTGAGCGATATGTTTCCAGTCTCCAAGGTGACCCCATTGGCTGTAGCCGAGTTCAAAAAGGAGCTAGCAAATCACCCCAATGTCAATTTGGTTTTGTATGTTCTTCAGGGGCTGGAATATGGCTTTCGTCTGGGCTTCAGCCAATCTGTCCAACTAAAATCTGCCAAGAAGAATAAAGCTTCGACTCACGCACATTCTAGGGTGATAGATGATTACCTGGCAAATGAGGTTTTGCTGGGCAGGGTTGCTGGCCCCTTCGATAGCCCACCTATTCCCAATCTCCACATCAGTAGTTTTGGGGTAATCCCCAAGAAAGGGCAGGAGGGCAAGTGGCGCCTGATAGTGGACCTATCCTCACCACTAGGTGCAAGTGTAAATGATGGCATCAATGCAGATGACTTTGCCCTACAGTATATTAAGATAGACCAGGTTATTGGTATGGTTAGCAGGTTTGGAGTAGGGGCTTTGATGGCAACGTTTGATGTTGAGTCGGCATATCGGAATATCCCAGTGTCACCAATGGATCGTTATTTGTTAGGTTTAAGATGGAGGGGGAAGTTTTATGTTGACCTGGCCCTGCCGTTTGGCTTGCGCTCAGCTCCTTTTATCTTCAACTCCGTGGCAGACTTAGTGGAATGGATTTTGAAGACAAATCATTCCATACAAGACCTGTTGCATTACCTAGATGATTACATCACAGCAGGTCCACCAGATACTCAGCAATGCAAGAATAATTTGACCTCGGCTATGGCAGTTTGCGCTAGATTAGGCTTGCCATTACATCCCAAGAAATGTATTGGCCCTGTTGCATGTCTAGTGGTGTTGGGTATCGAATTAGATTCCTTGCAGCAAATAGCTCGCCTCCCCATTGACAAACTACAGAATTTGGTACAACTGTTGGAGTTGTGGGCTGGTCGTCGGTTGTAATAAGCAGCTTGAATCTTTAATCGGTCATTTACACCACGCTTCGATGGTGGTCTGGCCTGGTAGAACCTTTGTGCGTAGAATGATTGATTTGCTATGTTGCTTCAGGAGAAAGGACCACCCCATTAGACTGAATAAGGAATTTCAGTTGGATTTGTACTGGTGGCAACAATTTCTTCGGGGGTGGAATGGGGTTAGCTTCTGGTTGTTCAAGGGGCTAGGCCCTATTATTGATGTGGAGGTGACTTCGGATGCAGCGGGCAATGTTGGCTTTGGTGCTTTCTGGGGCACCGAGTGGTTCAATGGTAGGTGGATTCCTCTGCAGATCCAATTTTCTATTGCATACAAGGAACTATTTCCTATTGTCATGGCAGCGCGAGTTTGGGGTGATTATTGGAGACAGCGCAGTGTATGTTTCCACTGTGACAACTTAGCGGTTGTTAGCATACTTAATTCACGTACATCCAAGGATCCACTAATCATGCACTTGTTGCGCAATTTACTTATGTCAGCAGCATATTTTGGCTTTATGTTTTGCGCGCAACATATTCCAGGGGTTGAGAATAATGTAGCTGATGCACTGTCTCGTTTTCAGTGGCAACGTTTTCGTCACCATGCTCCATTGGCCAAGGTGCATCCGGTGGAAATACCTCAATCATTGTGGGAGGAATTGCTTCCACAAGCTCAGCCTTAGAACAGCAGTGTCACCAATACCTGATGGAAGGTTTGGCACCATCAACAAGACGAACTTACTCATCTGCACAAAATAAATTTATTGAATTTTGTACTCAGTTAGGGAAACTAAATCAATTTGGATCACCTTGCCCAGCAGAAGAATGGACATTATGTTTGTTTTCTTCCTTCTTAGCCAAGTCTTTAAAACATTCTTCAATAAAAGTATATTTATCAGCAGTGCGCTCACTTCACATTGAAATGGGTTTCACTGACCCTCTTACTAATGCCTTGAGGCTTCAACGAGTGGTTCGTGGGATTAAACGGGTGCAGGGACTGTCAGTCACCCCTCGCCTACCAGTAACAAAGGAGGTCATGCTGGTGATTTACCGATCGTTGGATTTTCAAGTCTACGATCATGTTATGTTCTGGGCAGCTTGTACCTTGGCATATTTTGGATTCTTGCGATCTTCTGAGTTCACAACACCGAATTCCAGCGCTTTTTCATCGTCCGTCCATTTAACTTCACAGGATATAGCATTTGACTCACACAAAGACCCTTCCTGTCTGAGGGTTTTTATAAAAGCATCCAAAACTGATCCTTTTCGTAAAGGGTGTTACATTTACATTGGTCAAGGAAAAGCACCCTTATGTGCTATTGATGCGCTGAGCAAATATCTGCAACGTAGAGGTGATGGTGATGGTCCATTGTTTATGAGAAGAGGTGGTCTTCCTCTTTCGCGCGCGCCCTTGACAGATTGGTTAAGAAGCATTGTGACCGCAGCTGGACTGGAGGGCAACTATTCCAGTCATAGCTTTAGGATTGGCGCTGCTACAATGGCTGGCCAAAACGGGGTTCCTGATCACATCATCCAGTCTCTCGGTAGATGGACTAGTAATGCCTATCAAATGTATATTAGGACAGCACCGGAGGTTCTGGCAAAGTTTGCGCACCATCTGTCATGATCTTGGAAGGGGTATAATTAAAGGTACTGTATTGTCCACTCTGGTAAGTGTGAGTGGCCTTAGTGTTATTGGTGGAATGGTGCTTGGTGGCTTGGAGTCAGGCCTTTGGTGACCCCGTCACAGGCCCTTCTCAAGCACCATTGTGCTTGGCCTTTGTTGGAGGTGGGCTGTGGTGGGGTTGCCATGGTTACCTCTGATCAGGGGGTGGCATCCCCCCTGTGGCTTGGCACCAATCCTCCAATAACGTCAATTGGCGATCTAATTTTAATGTGGCTAAATGTAATTTAGGCAAGGTAAAAAAGGAGACAATGCTAGTCAGCGGTCATTCATGATAATATGGGATGATTATCTCAGCGCTCATCAAAGTCTTGTCAGCGTGGTCTGAGCTTGACTTGCGCTCATCAAAGTCTTGTCAGCGTGGTCTGAGCTTGACTTGCGCTCATCAAAGTCTTGTCAGCGTGGTCTGAGCTTGACTTGCGCTCATCAAAGTCTTGTCAGCGTGGTCTGAGCTTGACTGGTTTTGCGCGCGCTATCTATGTAATAGATACTTGGTCAGCGGTCACTCATATATAATATGTGGGGATTATCTCAGCGCTCATCAGAGTCTTGTCAGCGTGGTCTGAGCTTGACTGGTTTTGCGCGCGCTGTTCTTTGAATTAATACGTGGGGATTCTTGCTTGCACTGTGTTGACCCACCCACCCACTCCTGATTGAATGCAAGGTAAGTATATATATTTCCACTGCTTGACAGTGTGACTGGTGCCTGGAGGTGGGCTGTGGCGGGGTTGCCATGGTTACCTCTGATCAGGGGGTGGCATCCCCCCTGTGGCTTGGCACCAATCCTCCAATAACGTCAATTGGCGATCTAATTTTACAGTAATCAATGGAAAATTTGCTCGTGTTCAAATATTTTCTTTTTGGTGTACTACTCAAAATTTATTTATTTCAGCATTATTGCTGTCTACAGTCAATATATGTTTAAAGGCACAGTGTCACCATGACGCAAACTTGAAAAACTTCGTGGACAAATTCAAGTTCACATGATTAAAATTATGGTGAATATCACACACGTCAAAACTTAAGAAAATGCACTAATGACTTTTTTAACATTTTAAGAATATCATTCCTTTCCTTTGCACACAAATATAAGTTTTGTCTCGTGCAAAACTATTAATCAAGCAGTAATTTAACTGTGTCTTTAACCTGTACCTTTAAGTACAAATGGATGTTGAGAAACACATCAAAAGATAAAAAATCTATAATTATGAATGTAGATATACGAACAGTAGAAATCCGTTTTGAGCGCACGTTACGTGACATAAAAAATTCTCCTTTTACAGTGCCTATATGCAACGAAAATTAAGAATCTATTTTAATATTAATAGTTAATATCAAACCTGAAGTAGTTTAGAATTTCCTTGGCCCTCGGCAACTCGGCTAACCAATAAGAGCAGTCCACGAAGAAAAAGTGACATGACCTTAAACTTCTGTGTGTCCTCCGTAACGATGCTCAACAAATGCCCGGAGATCATTAGAAACATGACAACAAATCTCTGGTCATGCCCTTTATTCGCATGTTCTTGCATCATTTTAATCTAGAAAGAAAAGAAAAATACATCAAGTTTTTAACTTCGTACTGAGTCTTCTTAAACGTCGAAAAAAGACCCTGGGTTCAAAGTTGCTGAGTTTTATCCTCGGGTCAAAACCGGACTCCAGGACTCGGATTGGATAAGCCGCATCAATAAAGTAAAACCTGGCCTTTGTATAAGCGGTGCGATTGCTAAACCGCTTAAAACATTTACTCAGTTACTCACTCCATACGTCACATTGCACGAGTTGAATGTAAATTACCATATGAACTTAACAATGTAATATTAAAGGAAAAAGAACCCAGTAATATAACGTAAATTTCAATAATAAATATGAAGAGGCAGCTTGGCGCAGTGGTAAGGTAAGCAAAGTAATGCAAAGTAAGTTAAGTTAAGCCCGTAAGGTTAGGGTTAGTACTTGGCTGGGTGACCCATTGGGAAGATTAAGCTTGCTAAAAAGCGTAATAAATAGAAGGCTAAGACCAACCACTTTTTACCCCCTTGTTTTTACCGCTTCATTTTCGCACATTTCGGAGTAAAAATTACCCCGGAATTGCGGAGTAAAAATTAACCCCCACATTTTGGGGTAATTTCTACCACCTGAAATTTACAGTGCATATTATAGAGGTACAGATGGTACGTGCTTCTAGCGGGCTGCCTTCCACCATTAAGTTAAGCCCAGTCGAATAGGGTTAGTAATTGTATGGGTGACCACCTTGGCTCCATGTGAGTAGAGTTGTTGGTTTTCTCCTGTGCCTCGGGGGATTTTCTCCGGGTTCTCCGACTCCCCTACTCAATAAAACCAACGTTATAGTGTCCCCAATAAGTTCTGTGGGCTAAATACATTTCGCATTTAAGTAAAGTTCACATACATACACTCTCACTTGGTTCTTAAGAAAATAAGATTTGAATTTGTCATTTCAAGAGTTCTTCCAAATAAGCCAAATAAGAGAAACTGAACTTTCATTTCATATACATATCATATATACGAAATTTGCTTGAACCGCGATAAGGCACACCATAATATACAACAAGTGATCTTGTTAGTACCGTTTCTAAAGCTGACTCATTTTCCAGCAAAGCGATGTTTTCTGCTAGAGTGCAGATAAGCACGTCATTTGCAACTGCAAGTTCTTGGGACGTCGAGTCTTTTGAGCATTTCTCAAATCCTAAGTAAATATAAAAAAAGAAAAATTCACCTATAACGTTTGGAATAGTGTACGTACATAGATGTCCGTCAAGCCCAAATATTTCTGAACCTGCAATCTTCTAATGATCGCGTATAGACGCTGTAGCCATTGAGCTACTAAGGCCAGTGTTGAGAAGCTATGTTGAAAATTCAAGGTTGTATGCGCTTTTTTAAACACCAGGTTCCATAGTCTTTCCATAGTCAATAGAGATATGGTCTGGAAACTCGGCGAACTTCAAAGCGCCTATATAATGAGCTGTGATTTTATGTTGAACCGTACCTTACACCGTGCACATCCTTTGTTTTAGTTTTAATAATATTTAAATAGCACGGTTGAGTGATTGAACTGAAACGTTGCTATTGGATAATTCGTTCATTATACTAAAATACAATGTATAAAGGCGATACAAAAAGACAGAACAAAGACTTTAGCTGAGTTTCCAGACCATATTTTGAATAACTATGATCCTTCAAGTTCAAATTGTGCGGCCGTGCGATGGAAAGACTGTTTTGTTTCTGAGTAGATTTGAATTTTGTCGCACGTAAAGTGGGAGGAGCTATCATTTTTATAGCGGAACGTCCTGTTCAAGCGGTAGCGCTGCTTGATCAGTGGTCGCATTAGAGTGTTGAAACAATACGAAATGTTTGAATAAGAATAGAGTTAAATTCCCATAGGATAAAGATGGTGCACCAATATGGCCGCCATTTCATGGTTTCGGTGTACCAATATGGCTACCATGACGTCAGATGAAAACCAAGAATAAGCCACGTCCCAACCTCGTACCCAGGGCCATTTGTAGGCAACTGGGCCAAGATGGCGAATAAAACAAAATGGCGGGAACAAATGGCCCTGGTGGAGGCTAGCTCAAAATGCGCAGTATATTGCGCATTTTATTAACTAGAGCTCAGTTCTTTACACAGTAATTATACCTAATTACATCTAATTATAGCATGGTTAAAAATATAATTTCCCGTGCCGTGTGCAGGAACAACCGACAAGGTCAAAATACAATTTTTAAAAACAAATACAAAATCAAACCGTCTGATTTACGCCATAAGCTCTTGACCAATCAGAGGCTGAGATAACCTGGCCTCCACCAGGGCCATTTGTTTCCGCCATCTTAGCCCAGTTCCCTATAAATGGCCCTGGGTACGAGGTTGGCCACATCCTAATCTCGACTGCGCATCAAAATGACGCGTTCTGCGTCGGGATAAAACGTATTCTAATACATAACATCAGGCTAACGCCGCAGGATCATTTGCATTTCATTTAGACTTGCAAATTCGTTATACTGAACTCTCAAGACCGATGTTAGAAATTGAAATAAGTTTTATCCCGACACAGAAAGCGTCATTTTGATGCGCAGTCTAGATTACGAACCGGCTTATCGAGATGTAGCTAACCATTTCATGCATGACTTTCCGAGACGTCTCCCCCCTTGATGAGTAATCAAATCACATCACATCACAATGCACATCATAAAGTAACTTGAACCATATTTACGTACTCTTTCTCAAGGTCTTTTTCTGCAAACTCTTTGCCAGCCATTCTGATTTTAATTGAGATTTACTCAAGTGCTCAAAAATAAGCTTGGCACGGTCAACATTCTTTCTTGTTAAAAACATCAAAGGCATAACGTGGAACAAAACATGCTCGTGCAGATTTGGAATTTTTTCCAACAACCCATCACTAAGTAAAATACCCAAAGCGTGCTCAAAAACGTTCGTCCTAAAATAAAGAAAAAAATAACATAAGTAAAATATGTCTTAATACAAGGGAACCACACAGTCATAAGGAAAGCCTATTCAAATGAGACCGAGTTATCTGGAAAGTTATAGGGGTAACTCGGGACACCATGCATGTCAATTTAAAGTGTTACCCATGTCACTCCAGATAACTCCAGTTTGACGTGAACGCTTCACTTCAAGTTCAAGTGGCACTGGAGATCGAAATATTCTCTAGCCTTAGGATTGCTCTAAAGCTCAAACCAAGTTATCCCCACCCCCTACCTCCAGTCTATACAGTGCTTTACATAAGGCCGACGTTTTCCCAAAATACAAGAAAAATCGCACCGTGTAACACCCCGTAGCAAGTTGCGATTTTGTCATTTTTGCCGTGTTGCAAGTTGCAAGAAAAGTTGGATGGGTTCTACTTTTTGCTGCAACTTACAACAAAAATCGCAAGTTGCTGAACGTGTAACACCCTTCCTGCAACTTGCGATTTTTTTTCCATATGTAAATTAGTTGCAAGTTGCAAGAAAAATCGCATCGTGTAACAGCACCTTTAGTCTTCATGACCACACGCTTCGACACCCCTTTCATCACGGAAACAAGCTTGAGCTGACCATTCTGCCATTTTGCCGAGCTACAATAGGCAGCCATTGTTCTATAATACACAACCACGTCTATTGCAAAATAGCACAATGGGCAGTCCAATTAACCTGCATGGAAATGATGTAAAATGAAGTCAAAAAATATTATCCAGCTAACCATTCACTTGATCTCTTTTCCATCAACTTTATCAACGAGGCTACCAACTGTTCACCATGACAAATGTTGACTAGGCCCTATATAAAATTGCATAAGCCATACACAATCACTACTAGAATTACTATACATGTACATATACTTAGAACTAGAACTAGATCTACAACGTGCATATAAGAACAAAATCGAGACTAAGGAGCTCATCCTCATTATATCATACATCATCTTATCTCATTCTATCTCGTGCTTACCTCGTGTTATTTCATGCCACCTCATCCTAACTCGAGCTCATCGTATTTCACCCTACCTCGTTCTACGTCATCTTATCTGATGTTACCTCGTCCTATTTCAACATACATGTATGTCACAATACAACAAAGCTCACAAAGTTCTTTCGAGCATATACCTCGTTTAACTTTAAAACAGTCAAGACTACATCACAATCTTCATCACCCAGCTTTACTAAAAGTGATTCCTTCAAAAATTCTTTATCTTCATGGCTTTGCTAAATAGACAACCAAAACAAATAGAATCGTTTTTGATAACAACAAAGCAAGGAGAACTTTACAGTCATTTGCAATATATTTTTCACCAAAACGTTTGTAAGTTCGTTCTGAAATTCGCAAGTTCATTGGAAAGTTCGTATAAATTCGTTTTGAACTACGCATTTGATTGGCTACTAGGAACCAAATAGCCAATCAAAACGATCCTGCGTATGGTGTAATGAACTTACAAACTTCGGAACGAACTTCCAAACATTTTGGTGAAAAGTATGTTGCACATGACTAAGGAAATTAAAAAAAATAATGATAAATTAGAGTTTATTAACATTGTGTAAAATTCAAAAAAAAACTTTCTAAACTAAAGTTCCGTGGCTAATCCTGTAATCTCTTCAGAGTAAGATGATACACTAATAAGGCAATGTCACAGACGTCCAAAGGGCACTCGCCCAGCCCATCAAGTTAACTGGGATCAAGTAGGAATCGAACCCGAGTCGCCAAGATAAAAAGCACGTGCGCTAACCACTGCGCCACCAATACACAAACTTACATTTATAGAAAGCTGTTTTTAAAACATGCATTAACAACAACATGTATCTTACCACAGGCTCTTTCAAAATGCTCGAAACTCTTTTCAAGGCCAATTTCCGAAATTCAGCTTCAGGGTGATGTAATGCTATGATTAACGTGGATCCAGAATCACATACAATCTAGAAAAAAAGAAAGACTTACTGTAGTTTGCACAAACGTAGAGTGTTCTGTCAGCAGTGTGCATCAGTGGGTTTGGATATCGGAGGAAAGAATTACATAAATTAGGGTTACTGTATACCTTCAGGAGTGTCTCCAGTCTAAAGAACGTGGCGCGTCCGCATTACGACGCAGATACCTTAACCCCCACAACAAAATAAAGCTGATAAAATTTGCGACAATGTGACAAAACTATGAAAAACAAGAGGGCACTCAGAGGCTGCATATACCTCCGCCAACGTGTTATTGGAGATGTTTAAAAAGAAAACGTGCCATCCCGCTAACCAGACTACTGTAGCTTTGCACGAGACCTACACATGAATGAATGAATGAATGAATGAATGAATGAATGAATGAATGAATGAATGAATGAATGAATGAATGAATGAATGAATGAATGAATGAATGAATGAATGAATGAATGAATGAATGAATGAATGAATGAATGGATGAATATAATGCTTGAATGCGCTCGCGCCAAAATTATGCAAAATGTTTGCATAATAATGAGCGCAATCAAGTATTTCTTCTACACCGACAATCTTGTGGTCAGTTAATTTCTCACGCAAACTTCAACCAAAATTCAATGGGTTGGTCCTTGGTCTATGACCAATCTTTCAGACAAACAAACAACCAACCAAACAAACAGGCAGGCCGACCGGCAGACGGAAAGACACAGACAGACAGACAGACAGACAGACAGACAGACAGACCGACCGACCGACCGACCGACAGACAGACAGACAGACAGACAGACAGACAGACAGACAGACAGACAGACAGACAGACAGACAGACAGACAGAAAACGTAACCTCCTGGCGGTTATACCTGACTTCCAACATTGGACAATGCCATAGCCACAAACTCTTGTGTCCACTGGATCGCTTGCTGGCTCTCCTGTTCAGAACTGTCTTCATTTCGTAAACTGACAAGGTAATCCTGAATAGTTTTGTCCATCTGAGGTTGCCACCTAAATCAAAGAAAATATCATATCATTTGATTTGATTTCAAGCGAAGCGAGTTTCTACTTTGGGTTAGTTTGCAGCAGAGAGCAGAGCGGTGTGATAGACCGGTGGACACGTCAAATGACGTTAAGAGTTCCGCGACAGTGAGAAGAGAAAAGACCTTGGCTATGAAATAGTTACGATACGTTGAAAGATGTTACGTTACGTTCTTCAATCGCCACACCGTACCTATTTTGAATGATCCTGACAAGACTTCTCACACAATTATTGATCACAACACCACTTTCACTGCCACATGCTCTTCTTGTCGCAATATATTCATGTAGCAGGTTTCTATAAAGAAAATGGTATATAATAAGAATATAAGTAAAACTGTTGTGAACTAAACGAGTGATAATTGATAAATGTACAAACTTAGTTAACCCTTTACTGGGCAGATTACCAGGAGGTCTCCACTTGACGAGTAAAATCGTCTGGCGTTAGCCAGAGTAAAAGTGATAAGTTGCCGGTAAATGGTTAGTGGACACAATCTTTAGAAGATAAAGTTGCGTCTCACGCAAGCCGAGATTGGCATGCACTTACTGTGTATACACCGACATTTTTTAGTCATATTTTATAAAATAAATCAAACTCATTAATAATTCATGACCAAATCACCCCATAATAAAGAGGCATATGGTCACAGGATAGCCTTTGGAGCCTTCGGTGAAACACCCTGGTTCGGAACATTACAATAATTTGATCGGCATAGGTAACTGCTTATGCAAACTATCGAAAAAATGAAACAATCTATACTTGAAATTACAAAATTACAGGTACTCAAATGAAAACGTAAACAATCCTATGAACATCCACAAAACGGATTGTAGTCCCCTTTAATTAACTGCAAGTTACGTTCCAAGAAATGAACCCTACAAGTTTCCCTATTCTTAGTAAATTGTCCAGCTCTATTTGTGTTGCGATGGAAATATTATCCATTAAATTTTATAGAAGAGAAAGAAAAGTAAGTTTAAACCAAATCATCGGCCAAACCTTTCAATTTTCATGGAGATGTTACAAAAAAAATATGTTTGATACCCAAAGTTATGAGCGAGGAAAGTATAATTTACACAAAAGTTTTTTTCAAAAGTTCAAAATTAGGTTCTCCTCTTACTTAAGAGAAACATTTTAGATGATTTTACTCTCCTTAAGTTTTTATTTGTAATAATAAGCTTAGTCATAGTCAATCGAGATATGGTCTGGAAACTTGGCAAACTTCAAAGCGCCTATAATGAGCTGGGATTTTATGTTGAACCGTACCTTACACCGTGCACATCCTTTGTTTTAGGTTTATTAATATTTAAATAGCACGGTTGAGTGATTGAACTGAAACGTTGCTATTGGACAATTCTTTCATTATACTAAAATACAATGTGTTCAGTGACCGTGCACCGTGCACAAAAATGCATAAAGGCGAACAAAAAGATAGACTAAAGACTTTAGCCGAGTTTCCAGACCATATCTCGATTGACTATGGCTTAGTGAACAGTTTTTGTGGGCAACTAAGTGAGGGATAAAACATTGTGGCCATGAACAGTAACTTTTTAAGCTAGGTTCAAAAAACGTTTAAGCCAGAGTAGCGTTAAACTATGTCTGATGGTGTATAGTGTTAATCTGGCTTAAAGTGGAAACCAGTCAAGTTTTCTATTATAAACTAAGGTTACCACAACACTTCCAATAGAATCCAATGAGAGCGATTTCCTAAGAGTAAAGTAGATTTCTTAAGTAGAGTACCTTTGACCCCAAGTTCCAGAAAGAGAAAAAAATTTTCTACCTCTTTTTATCTGATGCTGTTTTACAAGAGAGTAATCATGAAATCCTTACCTGGCAAAGTCCATCTTCAGTGTATCATCCACATCCATATCTCTTAACAAGTCCAACAACAAGGAAGACTCTAATAATTGCCTTTCTTCGTCATTTTGTTTGTCATCAACAATAGAGCTTAGTACAACTTTAATGAGATGCGATACAAAGACTTTGAGAAATGAGTCCATTTGATAATTCCTGGACAACTCACAGAGAAGCGTTGCCAAGTTGGGTAGTTTACATAATGAATGAAAAGCTCTAAAATAGGGGGGGAAATAGACACGTTAGGAGCCTGTTTACTAAACGAAATTCAAAATTTTACTCAGAGAGTTAACCTCCTGATGAAAAATCTATCGTTTTTTTTGTTGTACTCTGAGCTCCAGACGAGATTCGAACTGCTTCGGTACATGTAAATGTTCCTTCCAGTATACAGCCACAAACAACTGTCCTCTCAATGGCATGCAATATATAGCCTTATATTTTTAAACAAATTATTACATCCCTGTGTCAGATACTATCTAGTGCCTGATTATCATTCATCACAAAGTGACATCTTACGACAAGTATTCATCATTCACAGGGATACAGTACACATGATTAAACTAAGTTTACAATAAATAATAAGCAATTATGCAGACCGAGATGAGTAGTATCTGACGACGTCAATTAAGGGCTGAGACACACTAAATAAGGTTTTTCTGGGTTGCCTTCATCCATGATTTATCACCCGTTAGTTCTACGAGCTAGTATCCAATGTATCTACAATCATTAACTAAAGCTAAAATGACGCCCCCTCTCCCCACTTCAGTGTTGTGGAACTCAAAAACGCATATAATGCAGCAGCAATCCTCAGTCATTACATTAGTCTTAAGAGGAAGTTAACCTTCACTTAATTCTTTGAAGTACGAAATCTTTACCCAAGCATTTTAGACAAGATTGATAAAAATAGGCGCGCAATGCGTACATAAAACCAAACACAGCTCGGCCTAATACGGACGAGTTTTCTGATTGGCTAATGGCTATACCTGTAAGTACCCAATCACTTTGTCAATTCGTTCCCATGCTCAATACTGATTAGGTTTAGGAGTTTTGTTAGGATTGGGTAATCTAAACCAAGCAAAAACCTCTTACTGTTAGGTAGAAGGATAGTGCATACGTGTACGTCGGAACAAGCACATTGTGAGATGACATAGACTCATTCATAGAGTGACTTGAGGAGTGACTCAAAGTCTAACTTCAGAAAGGGGAACCTCTCTAGATCAGTACCAAAAATACTGAATTAAGAATGATGTACATTATTATATCATTTACTGTATATGACAAACCGATGTTTATGCCACTAAATAAAATTAAGATATCAAGACGACTTGGTTAGGCGTTCATTCGGACTACTGGCAAAACGCGGAGATGCTTGGGTAAAAGGTACTGATTGAAGTGTTATTGCAGCAATCACAAAATCAAAGCCTGAATCGAACGCCTGTATTCTAAAAGCTCACTCACACTCAATAAGTACAACTCAACAATCAAATACTCAATGAGTCTCCCCACAGTGAGTACGAGACTACACTCACTCTCTAACCATTCAATTGAAATGTTGGAGAGTGAGTGTAGTCTCATACTCAGTGTGGGCAAGTGGAGACTCATTGAGTTGCACTTATTGAGTGTGAGGGGCCACTCATTGAGTGTGAGTGAGCTTTTAGAATACAGGCAAAAGACTGAATGTGCAGCATACTTCACACTGGTGAACATAATATTTACAATCAAGACAGTGGAGGGCTCTGTTGTCAGCCACATCAATGATAAACTACAAAGTCAGTCTATTTCAAAATCTACCAACAACGTGCAAGAACAACTTGATCAAAAGACAAAGCTGTCCAACTTTTTGTCCAACTCCAAAAATGAAATACAACTTGTCCAGTGAACATGTCTCACAGCTCACAAAGCTTCACCGGAAGCATGAATAGTAGCAAATCATTTAATATCCTACTGAACTCTCAAAAAAATTTTGATATTTCCATGAATGTTTATATTTCCATAAATTTGTGTATTACTAACAGTAATCTCTGTCTAAATTCAAAACTACAGTATTTCAGCCATTACAAAGAATTTTTTTATTTACTGTATTTGTAAACAAGTCTTACCTTTTTGGAAATTTTGTGAGATTATAAGTTGAACATAAACAATTGATACACATCAACAGTGATTCTGAAAGCTCGACAGTCGCATACTATATAGAATATTTAAAAAAAAGACAAGTTGAACTTGATCTCACATTACTTTACCACAGTGTGTTGTGAAGATTATTGAGGACTTCAGAATTTCACTCAAAAACTGGCAACAACACTGTCAATTATCCAATAAAATTGCAAACTATGAATCAAAGTTCTTTCTGATTAGATAATTGACAAAACTACTCAAATTATTTATAAAATAAGTTGCGTCTTACGCATGCTGTGGTTGGTCAGTTACTGTGTTTATATCAGTGAGCTCTAGCTATAATTATAATTATTATACTGTAACTGGAGTGATATCTTCATGGTGGATAATGTGCCAGGCATCGTCTAGGCCTGAGTACAGTACATATAATTCCAGTCTTCTACGCAGTCTGGTCAAGTCTGCATTTGGTCAAAAAAACGTGTAGGAGACTGGAACTATACATACTTCAGGCTGTACATGTTCAGCTGTCCACCAGGTTTGACTTCAATCTTTGCCCAGTCAATGACCAGCAGATACAGTATCACTCCAGTTATATACAGAGCTTAATGCTGGTTTATATCAGGCTATGTAAACACGGTTGTGACGTCACAGCACATTTCATAAAATAAATAGAAAATGGATGCCCTGCATTTATTTAACCTGATGCAAACACTCAAGTGAGTTTGGGAGAATTCGAAAGTACGTATGTAAACCCTTGCCTATGGGTTCACATAAACTTTCAAATTCTCCCAACTCACTCTTGTGTTTGCATCAGGCTATATAAACACAGGGCATCCATTTCTTAAAATAATAGTAAACAGTTTTTGTGGGCAACCAGGTAATGGATATTTAAGACATGGTGTATAGTGCTACTCTGAAAAGTGAAAGGGAAGTGAAAACCAGTCAAGTTTTCTATCATAAACTGAGGTTACTGCAACATTTGTGAATATATCTTAAAATAAGATAGAGAGGAAACTGTACGGGGTCACCACATAGAGTGTTTATCTCTCTGAAGTTAAAATTAAAGAGAAAATATACTGCCAGTTAAAAATAACTGTTCAATCGTAATGGAAATGACAATATTAACTACACCTTTTTCAGGTCAAATTCAGAAACTTCCAAACGAATTTCAGACACTTCCAAATAATATTCAGATTGTCCAAATGAATTTCAGACATTTCCAAATGAATTTCAGACATTTCCAAATGAATTTCAGACATTTCCAAATGATATTCAGATTTTCCAAATGATGTTCAGATTTTCCAAATGAAATTCAGACATTTCCAAATGAATTTCAGACATTTCCAAATGATATTCAGACATTTATTTCCAAATGAATTTCAGACATTTCCAAAATGAAGCTTTAACAGTAAACAGTTCGGATCAGCTGAGGGAACACATACACCTTTTGCCCTGTATTACTCAATAAAAAACATTCAATTGCACTTGTTGAAATAACAATAGCACTTTATGTAATAAATGCTATTGATGTTACAGTATTGAGTAATGCAGGGCAAAAGGTGTATGTGTTCCCTCAACTGATCCAAACTATTTACTGTTCAAGTGAACTTTAGCCTCTCACTTCATTTTGGAAATGTCTGAAACACATTTGGAAATGTCTGAATAATATCATTTGGAAATGTCTGAATATCATTTGGAAAATCTGAATATCATTTGGAAAATCTGAATATCATTTGGAAATTTCTGAAATTCACTTGAATTATCTGAAATTCACTTGGAAAGTTCTGAAATTGATCTGAATTATCTGAAATTTGTTTGGAAGTTTCTGAATTTGACCTGAAAAAGGTGTAGTATTATAATAGAAAAGCAAAGACAAGACAAGACAAAAAAAAACAGTGGTCACTGGTCACTTTAGGCAGCTGGTCACTCATTGCAGGTATATTTCAATTACAAATTGTCCATGCCAGAAAAACTAATCATAAACAGCAGGTGGTTGTAAAAAGCTTGCATGGCTGCAGTTAGTGCTTTATATATTAAGCTATAAATGCTAACAGAAGAGATAATAAGATGATGACCAAATAACAGTGTAACCTCACTGAAATGTGGGAGGCTTTTACAGTGGATGGCCTTATACATGTATAACAATAAATAATTATATTGGTTTAATATGTGTAACAATAGAGTTGATGTTGATGGGTATAAATATGTTTTTGACCTGAATCAGGCTCATTTTAAACTGAGCCGAAGGTGAGGGTTAAAATTAGCTCCGAGAAGGGCAAAAAACATATTTATACCTAAGAACATCAACTGTCAGTATTACTATTATAATAATTTTAGTGGGCATTTAGAAGAAAACAAGTATAAAGAAAAGAAACAAGTATAAGGTAAACAGTATCTTGAACAGTGCCACCTTCGTGTTGGCATGTACATGTACACTATTTCATTGCAACAAATATTTACAAACTCATATCTTAAATGTAACTTGCCAGAGAAATGCAACATTTGTCAAAAACAATATTAGCTCCAAAGTATTGACAAGAAAAGTATACAATTCCATAAACAACAAACCAATAGTGATTTAATATTAATAGAACTGTTAAAACTGATAGGCTCAGATCAGCTGGCTAAAATATATTTTAGCAAAATAAATTTACAAAATAAAACAAGACACCTGCTTAGGCGTTCACTCGAGCTACTGACAGCAATGCAGCTTGGCATAGCACATAGCCTATGCACGAAACAGCGCAACAGCGTGCACATATTTGCAGTAAGCGTTTGTTAAAAAGTACAGAAAACCTAGTGCTAGATTTGGTAGATTCAAGCAATCATTAGACAACTATTAAGTTGCCTGCCAGTTAATATAGTGAAAAAGCTGGATTGAACGAGCTAAAAGACACGCACATTGGTGCAGCGGCGAACTGGCAGCATTTATAATCTAGACGTGCAAACAGTTCGACATTATAGTACATGTTTATCAGTATTTTTTGCATTATTTGGTGCTACTCAGTAAGCAGTATAATTATTACCTAGACGATCAACAAGCGAACGTACGTACCAAGGAACTATTAAAACTATGCACACACTGAAAACACTAATGAAATTATATTAAGCTTAAAGCTAGCGAAGCAGTTGAATCACATCGAGTTTATTTGGCATAACTTTATTAACACAACAATACATACAATATAATCCAGGCAATAACAAAGCAAATTATAAATATTAAAATTACCTCAATACATTTAAAGTTTTCCCATTTAGCGTAAACTTGAGTCTCTTCAGCACGAAATGTCAACACAGCATATTTACCAGCCATCCTTTGCAAGTTGTCGGTATTCTGTTTTCAAAGTTGTTTATGTCTCGCTCATCTTGCAGATAGTTTCCAATAGCCAGCAGGTTATCAGATTGTGAGCATGAGTAATACTAGCTTTTCAGTATTAAAATTCAATAAATCATATAAATAATTTATAATCAGTTTGTCTTGATCAAAACAGCAGAATATTAACTCAGATCAGATCGAAATATAAATAGGACAGCATCTTTTAGTGTAGATTTACCGCCATCAATGTCTGCCTCTGCAGTTGTAAGCATAGTGAGCATATTTAAAGTTAACGCAGTTGTAAGTCAGTCATGTTCAGTAAGTCACTTGTGATCTTCTAAAAGCTTCAAACCAGGTCATTGAACTCTAGAGCAATAGCGACCAGAGAAGATGGAAGCGCATGAAGATGAGCACACCCTATAGATCAGTGGAGCACACCGCGTGGTTTCGTAAAGTCTATAGGGATGATGAGATAATTGCAATTTGTCAACACAAAAAATAATAACAGAACCGAAACCTAGACTTGGCTACCACAGGTAGCCGAGTAATAAGCATTGCAAGAAATAACATCTCGCTCCCAGTACTCTTCCACATTATTGCACCAGAACTGAGCAAAAAGAGTACTAGTTGAGGAGATTCAGCAGTAGCTTGCAATAACATGCTTAATCAGGGGCGGCGCGGAGCATAAATGTTTTGGTATTAGTTGTGGTATATAACGTAGGGGGGGTTGAACCCAGAAAATTTTGAAATCTAGAGGCTCTGAAATGCTATTTCCAGCATTCTACAGAAGATATTCTTTGAAAAAATCAAGCGAGATGAAGATCTAAATGCTAAGCATTTTACGCAGTTCGATGACTTCATGACCAAATTAACGGAAACATCCATTGAATTATATCTGTCTGAGACTAGGATGTGACTAATAATATTGTAGCGGTACATTCCTTATATTCAAACGGCAAACGGTAAGTCTACTTTAAAGATATTTCGTTTTTAAAATTGTGGGATTGTTGGAAATACAAACCAGGCACAACTCAGAAACATAATGGCAATGTATAACAAACTTGTTCACTGTTCTCTTACTTAGTTTTTAAGTTTACACTTTACAGTTGTGACTCGATAGTAAAGAAAAAAGTTTTGAAACATCCCAGCGATGGCCACATGCCTCGCCACCGCAACGCCATCTTAGCGATACTGATGCGCTGCACGTGTGAATACAGTAGCTTGCGTGATGCGCCGACAATACATATGATCAGCGCAACGTCTGCCTGGTTTTGCGAACGCAGGCGGCCAAGGTATTAGAATCGCAAAACTAATACCTTGTAGGATTGTGTTGTTAGATATACAAATATTCACATCGTTCTTACCTTTGAAGGAGGACTTATACCTTTTTTTGTTAAATATGGATTCAAGAAGGTTTTCCTTTCGTCAGATAAATTCTAGATAGTCACCATATCAAAGCTTCAAAATTGTTATAAATAATTGCTCTTTGTTTCCATATTATTGAATTGTTGAACTCCAGTGTTGGGAGCTTTTCCTTGTGAAATAGGCGATACAGCCGAGACCACATGGATGATTTATATATTGAGATGTTATATATTGTTAATGTAATGAAGTGAAAAGAATTGCAGACTTCTCGCTGCGAAATAAAAACAGTTTTAAATCGAAATAGTAAAGCGTCTGACTTTAAAATATAAATATTGTACCACCTGTGGTGAAATTTAACACCGAAAATCCACGTTTCTTGTCAAGCCAAAGTATTAGTTTTGAGATTCTAATACCTTGAGGTCTAAGCCTTTCAAACACTTGTCGCTAAAGTCGCTAAGGTTGTTGCGCGCATCAGCGAGGATGCTACGGTACTGCGGAATTGAAATCAAACAATCAAAAACAAAGATGTTGTTTTCTTCCATCCATCTCTGTTCTTGGAATAATTATATTATTTTACAATTCATTTCAATCTGGAGAAAAAAAGGTATTAGACTAATACCTTTAATACGTTAGCGTGCGGCCCCTGTGCTTAATCTATAACCCAGTCCCCACTACAGTGTGGGGAAAAAGCTGTTTTACAAACCCAAAATTCAATATTACAGCTTAGCCTCCTCTGCAGGCAACTCTTGGGGTTGGGCCACGAGTCCCTAGGGTAGCCTGATAACCCTGGCCCAATCAAAGAATATGGGCCAGGTAACCACTAAAGGCTTCTGCTTTCCTATTGGTTGAAACTTTCACGCATTTTTAGTGGCTATCGTCATAAGTGGATTTAGCCCTGATGATGCGAGAATGAGATTAGTGGTTACCTGGCCCATATTTCTTTTGAAATTGGGCCAGGGTACCAGGCTATTCCTAGGGGTGACCAGAAGGACTGCAGGCTCTGAGAACGAGATTGACTCAACCCTAGCCTGCGAGCCGGCTCTTGGGTAGGGTGGGAGGTGAAATATAGAGCCTGCATGCATAGCTATCAAATGAGTGTCGCCCCTTCTAACAGGTTGTTAAAAGCAACCAGACACGCAATATAAACAAAGAAAACAGTTTTACTTCCTCGCCAGACTAATACACTAATGAAATATTATTTGGAACAGTGGTTTGCACATTATGGACAGAATAACAAGTTTTATAAAACGCAGAATCTTGAACTCTACATCAAATGAAAGCTCATTCAACATATAACAACATACGTACACAATATATTTCAACGATGGGTAGTTCTGAAATTACTAGTCATCTTGTTCCACAAATGACAAGATAATGATATGCCGTATAGCCGCCGTGCCACTTCGGTACGTCCTGTCTGACTTTTTCCTATCTCTATATATTTTCACATATCGAGTGGAAGAACTGAAAAGAAGGAGCCGGAGTCTTTCAGACTTTAACTTTGCCTGACCATAGGAACTTCAGTCATATAAATAATCGTATCCCGAGAGCTACAGGCCAGTACAAAAAGCTGTGTGTATTTCAGGCGAATGGTTGGTGTTTCGAACCTTATTGTTTGTTTTATAGATACTGTAATATTTTCTCAATCGTGGGAAGTTGTCCTTTGATACCAAATTTTCAATTAATTGACTTATCCATGAGAGGACGATTGGCTTTCACACTATACTAAAGTGTTTAACAACCGTGGCAAAGGGAAAAGCAATCCTGGCGATTTGAGGCGCGCGATTGCGCGCCTCGGCACGCGCCTCGAATCATCGAGATGCGCGTTTTGCCACGCACCTCGTTTGTTCTAAGAACATGAAATTGCGCGCCTCGCACCATTTTGACACCAGACAAAAATTTTATAATACGTGAATTGAAACGATTTGAGTAATATTCTTTAGACTATTTACAGAGGATTTCACATAACTTTTGCCAATTGTGTTCCGAAGTTCGTTTGTTATTTCCGACGAACTTCGCAAATTCATTATGTAGTAGCCAATCAAGTTGCGAACTTCGAAACAAACTTGCGAACTTGCGAGATTGCGAAGTTCGTTGTTCACGGCATCATTTCAAAGTTCCCTGTTGGACGTATAGAGTAAATATTCAAATAACAACGGATCTAAATACTTTTGGTGGACAAAACCTATAGTGCTGGATTCGGCAAATTCAAGCGATCGTTTCGTTTCAAGCGTTTTTGTTTCAATTCATAAGTTACTGCTGATTTTGTTTCAATTCCGATGCTATTAAAACTTGTTTTCTGGTCTCTACGACCCCTATTAGCATATTTTTTAATCGCGCACCTCACTTTAATGAGGCACGTGATCCGTCGCGCGAGGTCTGGAAAAAGGTGGTGAAATTTTTGGAACGAATCTGAAACGCTGACATTTCAAGCAAGGACTCCCCTCGAAACGTCAGTATTTCGTTTCAAAACAATTTCGGGTCTATCGATCTGGGTCTATCCTAATAATATGATTTTAATACGGTTCGTACAACCCTTGATAAATAATCAAAGATATTAAAAATATTTACCTGATGGAAATATCTTTCAGACACAAATGCACTTAATATTTTACAAATTACCAGCAGTCTATTAATATATGGTTGTACGTCAACAATCAGCATCTTGTCCAATCAGTGAGCTGCGTCCCAATTTGGAACGCTACTACTAAAAAAACAATACTATGCGTGCAGGCTCTCCTTCTCCTCCTCTCCCCAATCCCCCAAAGGAGAGCCGGCTCGCAGGCTAACTCAACCCCAGTGATCCCAACCTAATTACAGCTGACGACTTCTTCAAATGTGCATGCTACTTACTAAATTAATGACAACTCCACACGTACCTTACACATTGTTTTGAGAAGCGATTCAACAACAGAAGACTCCAATGTGCATTTTGTTGACAACTGACCAATAATCATGTATGAAGCTGCTTGTAGATCACTCACATGAGACTTCAGTCCATGAATTATGTGAGCGAGTAAAGAACTAACAATTTCCTCTGATACCTTATCCAGACTCTCGAGCACTCCAATGATAGTTGATACATAGAATGATGAAAATACATGAAGGGCAGCAATATTCTGACCAGCCTTTGTTTTGACAACACTGAAAACCAAACCAGAAATAAAAGAGAAAAATCCTGGATTGGAAACACAATGTTGAATGATTGTGCTTCGAGGTAAGGGACTCCCTGTCTTCTTTACTCGATCTAGCCACGACCACTTCGTATTTTCAATATTTAACAACTGTATAACACGAGCAAAGACGTTGGACTGATGGTAGGGAAAGACACATGCTAATAAATCATCCACATTATACAGATGGATCTGAAACCGACGAATCAACCATTCCAATGTTTTGTGAGCGGGTTTTAGCAGAATATACGGCGATAAGAACTGTAGGTATTCTTTTATCTCATTATCGAACTTGTCGTTAACCTCTTGGGTTTGTAGACTGCGGTCTAGAAGCTTTGAAGACTCGTTGAAGAGTGAGGCTTCAAAATTTTCGAAGTGTACATTCACAAGTTTTAGTTCGTCGAGACCGTTCAAAGCCAAGGCAAACACAGTTTCATTGTCAATATCAGTAGCTTCCTTTGGGTCAAAGAGAAATGACGTTCTTTTCTTGTATTTAGTAGCTCTTTCCAAAGAGGTATTGTCGGGAATTCGAAGTCTCTTCAACTGACTCTGCAAAGACGACATTTTTGCACTTGCACGTGTGGCACGTGTGTTTTTTTCGTTCTTCTTGCGTTCTTCCTTGGTGACCAGGCAGCGGCAAAAAGATCCCAAAGGAACAAACCCCGGGACCAATGGACCGGTGATTTTGACCGCCAGCATATTCTCTCATCTAGAATTCAAGATTATCCAGAATTGTCAAATGGGCTAGAATGCAGGATAATCAGGATAATCCTAAATTCGATCTAAAGAATTGTAACCCCAACCCTGACCCTAAATCTAATCACAATCCCCCAGCCCAGAAAGGAGAGCAGGATAATCCTGAATTCTAAAATTGTAAGTGAGAGGAAATGTTCGATATACAATACTCATTTCAAATCAATGACGTCAAATAATGCGCATTGAGATAGGAGTAGGACAAGCAGAAAATGATGCAAAATCATCACTCCTGCTTGGGAATGGAGCACTAGTGTTGGTGTATGTAACTTGGGGTCAAAAATGCAATTCTCACTACCTTGGTTCCATACAAACGTTTTTCACAGAGAGCTTGAGAGGAAAATGAGAGGGCAGAAAAGACCGGCCTCTAGTTGAAACTGGTATACCAACTACTATCACACAGATTATCAATCTGTTAGTCATATGGATATGCCAATCTCAACGCACTTTTTACGTGTTGTATTATTAGTAGCTAATCAAGGGACACTATAATATTGATGAGCCCGAAAATTTTTGACAATAGTATTTCTCATTGGGACGGCACGATCAATTAGTGAAACCCGGATGTTGCGGTTCTCTGGTCAAAATTTTCAGATTTTAATCAATAGACCGTTTTCATCTCCGTGACATCACCACGGCCATATTGATGTACCAAAACAATAAAATGGCGCCTATATAATAGAAATCTGTAAATTAAGATGCCTAGCTATTTCACTTTGTGTTCTACGATTATAATTATATTTCAAATGAAAATTGCGTTAAGACCGCTCACGTGAAGAAGTCATACAATAATTAATAGATTTAAAATAACAAATCGTGCGTCGGCTCATTTTTCGATAAAGTATTCAAACATTTTTGACAAAATTTAAAGATTAAGTAGAGACCTTGGAATATTTAACTGATAACTGTAAAGCAGTTCAAGCAACAAACAGTAAACAGAAACACAACCAAAACTCCTCCTGTGATATATATATATTTATACAATACCCTGGTTGCTATGCGTGTTTTCATTGGTTGTTGCCCATGATCTATTAGAGGACAGACGCATGGTCACGTCAGATCACGTCAGCTGGCTTGCTTTTTTCGTTTTTCATGCCCCAAAATCCGGCGGGAGTTTCGACAAAAACCTTTTAAACTTTTATTGTATAAAACAAATAGATTCCATTTTTTTGTTGTCTGTTCAGTTATAGATGCACAGAAGACGTCACAACGTGGTAAGAACATCAGTGACCCACTCGACTGCGTCTCGTGGGCCACTTTTTTGTTCTTACCACGTTGTGACGTCATCTGTGCATCTATAACTGAACAGACAACGGCAAAATGGAATCTATTTGTTAAATATATACGTTGATTTCAAGCCGTGTTTTTATTCGCGTGCTCCATCGACTGTGGATGCCGTTGGAAAAGCAAATCTAGTCAGTCTCATGCCCTCCCAACTTCACTTGTGTGTCCATAACTCGATGAGCCAAACCATGCATGAGCATCGCTAATTATGGTTCGCATGTAATTTCACTTTCTCCTTTGGCAATTGCATGCGCATACCTCCACTCACACATGAAAATATTTAAAATGCTTATAAACCCAAATACCCTTTATATAAAGTAAGTGGTTGAATGCCTGCCCTAAATAGTTTTTTTACCCAAGTTTTTATTTAATGACGTCAAAGTAAGCATTTGTAATTTTGTGTTTCTTCCTTTTCGCGTCTACAGTCGTTTACCCTGGATGCCAGAGGCTCTTGTGTAATAAGCATGATATGGCGGCAAATCTGCCGCTATGCTTATTACTCAAGAGCCTCTGGCATCCAGGGTAACAGTCGTTGGCACCTAAGCGTGCACACCGCTCGTCAAAACATGTTTTATGTCAACGTCAAAGTTAAATATTTACCTTGGAAACGTATTAGGTTTTCATTCGATACATTCAAACCAATACATTATTGTCACATGTGCCCTTAGCCAATCACGTTTCGCCAATCCCACGGTGTCGATTACAAAAGTAGAATTGAACATGTTTTGACGGGCGGTGTACACGCTTAGGTTCCAACGACTGTAATGTACGTTCGTTTAAAGATTTGAAAGAAAGGGGAAATAAAATATAGAATAAATTTTAAGTATAAATTAACGTGTAAATATTTCTCGTGTAACAAAACATTGTGTATGCAAATTATGCCTTAACGTCGCATCATTAACATTTTAAAAATAAACACCTCAATATAACAATTAAAGCGGTGTTGCACTATAAATCATGCATATTTTCGTGAAACTTGCATGGTCTCGTAATTTCTATATGGATATAATGTTTACGCTTGTGAAATGATTAGCAACACCGTAATACTTACAAAGCATCCTTGTTTTGGTTTATCGTTAAAACACAAAGCTCAAGTTTATATTCGTAGTTTACCAATGGTAATATTCCAAACAGTTCGACTATATTGGCTTTTTTATTTCTCGAAATGAATGGCTTCAGAATTTCAAAAAATCCGGCAGTGACGTTCCTGATATGAACTGCTCAGTTTTCTTTGGCTATAAGTTAGAGTATAAGTAACCGATCACATTGTTAATTATATACATTCGCTTCTAGTACTGGTTAGAGTTTTTTGTTTGGGTGGCCAATCAGAAACCTTCTTATACTATATAGGCGCGCGATGATCTAAAAAGTTCGGCAACCATGTTTTATTATCTATGCGCTTTAATCAGTGAAATTAATACACGGATAATAAGGCACGGCTGAGCGTTGCTATGACATAAGAGCTCACAAAATACGTCAGTAAAAATTAAATGTTGATATTAAATACATATTTTGAATATTAAAAAGTTACTTCAGAAAGTGGTGATTTTTTCTTTAATTTCGTCCTTTAATATTTTACATTCAAATAATCTCAGAAATTACGTGCCATTTGCAAGCAACCGTTAGGCGTGCGGTCTTTTTCATGTTTGTTTATGTTTGAATGTTGCAAGTTTTACCGCAAGTTCTACATTAAAGAATAAATCAATCAACTTACGCCATGATTTTGATCGACAGGTTTTTCAAAATCACGGCGCAAGTTGATTGGTTCGTTGTTTAATGTTTAGCATTCTCCGATATAGAACTTGAAACAACCAAACGCAAACAAACGTGAAAAAAATTGCACGCCTAAAGTGGCTTGCATATGGTAGTAAAGTCAGCAACGCATAAAAAAATATAACATATCCACATATATACGAGCATGTACATTCACGTCGACTTTTTCAGTTTGTCATCGCTGTACGTTTATCTTTCTCTGTTGTCTTGTTTTATTGTTCGATCAAAGTGTCTAATGCTGTATCCACGTCAGTGTCGGAAGTATCATCTAGAATAATAATGATGATAATAATAATAATAATAATAATATTTCTTTATTAATATATATATATATATAAAGCACCAATAATAATAAACACCAAGAGATGAAGATGTGCTAATTTAGATTAATGTAGTAGCCTGGGACAGTATATCGAAAAGAGTGAACTGAAACACTGTTAAAGGCTGCGAGTAACGAAAGCATTGTAAAACCAGCGGTGGATGGTAACTTTAAGAAAATATTATTAGATCAGACCAGCATAAACATGCCTATACGAAGCAAAGCCATGGACAGTTTGAAAGAGCAACTAAGGAAAAGCGAGGACATACGTACATCGTGCAGGACTTTGCTAAGGAAAAGTGGGCTGGCTGAAGGATTAATCATGGCTGCGCAGGATTACGCCTTAAGGACAAAAAGTATCAAAAGGAACTACATCGATAAAGAAGAATCATCTTTACGTAGGATGTGTGGAGAAAGAGAGGAAAATATCAACCACATTGTTGCAGAAGGCAAGAAATTAGCTCAGAATGAATATATATGAAGGCTGGAGGCCGATCACTAGTGACCAAGTGGCAAAAGTTGTGCATTGGAACCTGTGTCGGAGCTTATAGGATTTCCTCATAGTAAGAACTGGTACCAACATGAGCCTGAAGCTGTATTAAGGTCCAATAGTCATAAGATATTATGGGACTTTACTATCCAAACCGACCACATATTGGAATACAAAAGACCTGACATTGTGATCATGGAAAAAAGAACAGAGTCTGCAAGATAATCGACGTTGCTTGGCATGTTTGCCCCTTCGGCACGAGAGCAAACCAGAAAGAACAGGAGATGATAGAGAAGTATCAATAAAGAGAGATCAAGAGACCGTGGCAGTGTAGAGAAATAATAGTGATACCACTTACTATTGGTGCCCTGGGAACTGTAAACATGCACAAGACTGGAAAACTGGATGGAAAAAGCTGGAATTTAATGTACTGTTTTACCATACAAAAAGCTTGCTTACTAGGATCAGCAAAGATTATAAGAAAGGTGATGGACACCTAAGGCTGCGGGAAGTGGCTTTGTAGACTTTTTTATTACCGGAAATGAGACTTAAGAAGCCGCGCATGTTGAAGTAAATAAACGCCAATAAAAACGGGGATAAACACAAGGTGGATTGTGCTTTTGAGGTATAGAGTAACCACCCGTCAAAACTAGGAGCTTGCGTTGAAAATGAAGCGATATAACTTTACAGCATTACAGTTATAGAAAAACTTGAAAATCCCTGTCTTAGCTTAATACAAACCTAAGCAAGTGTAACGGCAGCATGTTCCAGAGACTTTAACGTAATTGCTACAACCCACATTATCAAACACGGTGCAGCTTATGACGTCGCACCAGACTTTCCCTCTCCAGCATCGACATTGTTTGCAGTCATCGACCTTCCACACTTTCCCTTCATGAGCAGTGGCACAGGATTCATTTGAATCTGCAGTAAAGTAGATAACATGCATAAATTAGTGGTTTCCAATCTTCTTTCGTCCGATGACTCCTCAGTACATGCAAAATATTCACGGGACCCTACATTCTAGGACGTTACATTTCTATATATAAGGTGAGAAGGGTCTGAAGAAATTTTTGAGTTTTATATAGATTTCCTGCATTCTGAGGGCACTTTTGAACAAAATATAATTAAAATTTTAAATTTAAGACGCTTTTATACTTCTCTAAAATTTTATTAACAGTGTATCTCGTCATTTTTAATAAATATTTCGGTGATCCTATATATATAGTCTCTATTTTTAAGTTTAAACTTTCATAATTTAGATTTTGGTGAAAACACGTGTAAAAAATTATTAACAGCTAAATCATCTACTAAAGATTAATTAGGGGATTTTGTCAAGAAAGTAAATTAAGAAAGCGCGTGCTTTAATTTGGAAAAAAAATTCGGGTTAAAGAAAATTGGGGAAAAAAATCAAATTAGATCTGCAAGTGTCTATTAAACCACTTTTCTAGAAGTTAATTTTTGACATATTCTAAGACATAAAGTGTCTGGTAACGCGACCAAAATCTTTGCTCTATGTTTTTGTTCATGTTTATGCACTTTCACACTCGCTAAACAACATTGTATTTTTGGTATAATGAGGCAATCAGCCAATAGCAGGCTAGGGTTGCTGTTGCTCTATAAATATTAATGAAACATTAATAAAAAAGATGTGTGCACTATCAGGCTACCCTCGACATGCATAAATTGCAACATGTTTCCCATACAATTAGTTTTAGCTAGAAATTATGTTTTCGACTGGATACTTGTGTGTCGTTTGGCTCTTGTAATTCTTAGGCTTTTCAAAAAAGTATCTAGTTACCTATAACATATCCAAAAAGTATATACTCATTACCGTCTTTAAAAAGGGATGTGGAATATATCAGAATGCTCTAGCTACTATATACAATCACTCAAACATGTTGGCCATTTACCGACTCAGGGTTACAATAGCGTTAAGCAACACCCACCACTCGAGTAGTGGTTTAAGCACTTTGTTCCCATATCAATCTATGCTCGTCCCAAGCCGCACTGATGAGCGGTGGTAGTACTGGTACAGCGAAACGCACCGTCTGCAGATTAAACAGATATATGCTTCAATGTAGTTGAGCACTCTATACATGCACTTTAGTGCATGTATTTTTAAATACCTGGAACTGGAAGTGTCGCCCCGTTAACAACAAAAATCACAGCGCAAACAATTAGAAATGTTCGCTTGAGTTGGAGCATATTTCTAAAACAAATACATAAAATTAATTATAAAAGTAAATATTAAATATGCAGTACATAAATATAATAATAATGATGTAATAACTATAGTATATATGGCGGCTAGTAGACCTAGCAGCCCAATTCTTTGTATGTACATGTGTGTGTGTGTGGGGGGGGGGGGGGGGGGGGGGATTTTTGCTGAGTTAAATATTGATTTTTAAGTCCTATTTTTCAGTCTTAGTTCATCGTATGAATTTTGCTTGAATATTACACTGCAATACATACAATACATATCGAAATATCTCGAAATTCCCCAGCAGAAAGTGCCGGAATTTTCCTTTTTCAAAGATTTTGGGAGGGCAATTGCTCCCACTGTCCCCCGCCTAATACGCCTATGATTACGTTAACCCATTCTTGTCGGAGAGCACTGCCACTACGGGCTCAACCTACTTGAGCACACACATGGCCAACTTTAACTCTATGGAAATTACTAAAATCTGACCTCAACATAATTAAGGAGTTTGAACATTAATCTTAACGCTGCGTATCCCATTCACAAACGCGGACCTGCAACCAACCACCCCTATAAGATCGCAACTGTATGGTCTAACATCACTGAAGAACCTTGTGGGATATGCGCAGTGAAGTTTTTTCCAGATTCACAAACGTCTCGATTTTTCCTTCTCTCAAACATCCACTTGTGTTCCTACATGACTTTCTGTATTGAAACACAGAAAATGTTTTCTATTTCTTATAGTATAACTGCCGGACATACTAATACTCAGTATGACTTTTCAAGGGTAGGAATTCACATTATTTAAAAGAGTAATATAAGTCAGCCTCCAGACGTAAGTAACCAAAGTTTACTAGCTACAGGAGGATCTTTTAATTTGGAATCATCGAAATAGACGCAATAGAATCTAGCACCGCTAGGATCCGGACTCACAGATTTCAGACAAGTTGTTAGTATTAAAGTATTATATAATAGATATTAGACAGCTGTTAGACAGAATGAATATAGAAAGACAGAGTTCGTAATGTGTCAACAATTCGCCAACCGGCGCTGACAACCTTGCAAACGTCTGTTTCTAACTTACCTTTTTATCAATCATTAAATGAATACCCAATAGAGTAACTAACGGTATTATATGTACAACTAAACGATTTTCAGTTCCTTCGTTTTAAAATGCTCCTTTTCTCAATACTTTTATAAAGACACAAGGATCTGCAGCTATTCAAACAATGTTTGGCTGTATGCCTGAGTTCTATTAATCAAACATATAGTGACACATACTGAAAATAGCTTAACTGATCGAAAAGATAAACTATATAGTTTAATTATACACAATTAATGACCTGCGAGACCCCGTGGAACATTTGATAAACAGTGCCGTAGCCAAGAGGGGGCGGTCGCCCCCCGCCCCCCCCCCCCCCCCCCCCAATGGTCTTCCAGACCGTTCTCGTGAAAAGTTTAAATCCGCGAAGAAACTTGTAGGGGGGGGGGGGGGTACAGTTGTTTTAAGTCCAAGTGAGAAGATAGTGATGTGTTATATATATTGCAGGCATGCATATGCTATAAATTACAATACTAAGGGTCTATACAAAATGCCTCCAACCTGTTTTTACATTTACGACTTGTTTATAAATAAATCTAACGATATTATGACGTGTATCATTCTATGTTCTGGTTTGATTTCAACAAAACTATGTAATTTATGGCTTTCAGATTACTCGTAAATACTTGCCTCAAAATGCAGGAAATAGTGTTCAGGCGCACAACTAGGGGGGGGGGGGGGGAGGGTTGCAACCCCTGCCCTTTTTAACCCCTGTCCTTTTTGTGAGACCTACCTCTAATACTAGGTTAGAGATTAGATAAACAGATCATTAATCGTCTGTTCTCCGCAAATCTGGCGAGACTCAGAGGCTTCTAGCAGTGGGCCCGGGCGGCAGCTAGGCTGAATATAATTATGATAAATTTTAAATAATGCGAGACCAAAATAAAAATTTCCGCAACCGAAAATACGAGAAAAGCGCCAAAATTCTAAAAATTTCCGGGGGGCCATGCTCCCGGACCCCCCTAGAATCTCTGCTTGGCTTCTACTCCCAAATTGTTTAGAATACTGAATGACTTTGCCCTTTTTTTGCGTTCAACCCCTGTCCCCGAAATTTTCTAGTTGCGCCCCTGAGTGTTTCCGAGACCCTAGAAATCCAAAATTTTAATTAAAATTAATAACATGCAAATTTATATTTTTTAATTTTTCGTCCAAGTTCTTATAGTTATTATTGATTTGAGCTCGCAACATAATTCGCTTAGCATTTTAACTGCTGATCAAACCGCAGCATTATCTAATGTTCTGTTTTTAAAACATACCATATCTATCAGGAAATCTCATACGTGCGACTATAGACCACGGCTAATGATTCGCCCATATGCGCATGCACAAAAAAAAAGAAGTATAAATTATTCATTTAAATGAGGTGGGACTGTGCCTTTTGGTGGGGAATAAGGTTTCATAAAATAAGATTTATGCTACACAAGCTCTGATTGATCAATAAACGTACAGGGCCTGCAAAACTATTTATAACATAGATTTAAACAACGTTTCTGATTGGTTGCCGTGCGTGCTTAATTTTTCGATGGGGAAAAGCGCGGGAAATCATATTTAAAAAAGAACGCTCACGAGAAGACGACCCAAAATCGGAATACTGTTAAAAATTTGCTATTTTCGGTTATGTTTAGGGATACGTTCGAAAGCCAGCGTCGAGCTCTATCTAATGGTAGTTGTCCTGTACCGTCTAACCCAAACTCAATCTATAGCCCAAAAACCCAATATAACCCTAACCCTTGTCTAACGCTAACCAGGATAGGGTTAGATTGGGTTTTAGGGCTATAGATTGAGTTTGGGTTAGAGTTAGGGTACAGGACAACTACCATTAGATAGAGCTCGAGGCGGGCTTTCGAATGATATGTTGAGCGATCCAATTACCTGACGTGGCATGCATGTTGAGGTCGAAGTGGGTCTTCTCCGGGAAGATCACATGTTGTTGTAGCAGTGTTCCTGTGGTTGGCAGCATAGTCTTTGAACTTCTACGTACTCATCAGGCGTTGGGCTGGAATGATTTCAAACCGTGGGTAGGTGTGTTTCTGTAGTCAAGTGTAGCCATGTATTAGGGTCGGTCTTTGCATATTTTGCTTTGCGTATAGGAGGTTCTTTGCCGTCTTCACGGTCGACTCCGACATTTGCTTTGCTGTTGCCGGGACTGCTTGGTGTCATGTGTTCAAATTCTCACTGATTCGTGTGCATGCTGCGCAAACTCACGGCAGGCGAACTGCGGCCTACTGTCGCTGACCATCTGGTTGGGACACCCGTACCGTGCAAAGTGGTTCTTCATCCTATTTATTATCGTGTCGGCCTTAGTATTGGGTAACTTGTCGACTTCCCAGAAGTTACTGTAGTAGTCGACGGTAATGAGGTAGTCTCTCCCTTCGAACTCAAACAGGTCAGCTCCTACTCTTTGCCATGGTCGTGTAGGGGTTTCAAGCGGGAGAAGCGTCTCTCAGCTCTGCTGCGCCGTCTCGAATTTCCTGCACGTTTCGCATTCTTCTATTTCTTGCTTCGCGTCCGCTGACATGTCCGGCCAGTAGACACTGCACTCTCTGGCCAGCCGTAAGCATGATTATGTGCCCATGTGCGAAGAATGTATTCTTTCTTTGATAATTTTCCTCAGTGAAGGTGGAATAACTACTCTCTACCCCTTAAATATCAACCCATTCTGGATGAGTGAGCTCGTCACGCACAGAGCAGTATTGCGTTACTTGTGAGGGGACTTCGCTTTTGTTTTTGGGCCAGCCTTCCAGTATCAGCTTTCAGGATCTTCAGATTCTCGTCGCCAGCTGTTCCACGTCTGATCTCCTCGCGCTTTTGATTAATTATGGGGAGAAAGCTAGCCATATTTATCTGCTCAAACCCTTCTGAGGTTTTATCTGGATCCTCTATTAAGTAGGCACGTGACAGCATGTCTGCGATCAGCATGTCTTTACATTTCTGGTATCGGACCTCGATGTCGTATTTCTCGGGATCCTCATCATCATGCTCTGTATAGTCTTCGCGGTGCAGATGCCAGCGGCTTCTGGAGGATTGACTCCAATTTCAAGGCTTGTGGTCGCTTTGAATTTTCACTTTACGTGCAAACGTGTATTGGTTACATTTTTCGAGTGCGAAGTCGATGGCCAGCATCTCTTTTTCTATCTGGGACCGCGTATAATAAAAGTCAAAAAAGTAATTTTCTCATAAGTTAGCACCGTAATTAGTTCAATCATCTTAATCAGTTAAAATGTTGAACCCATCCGGAAAACATGTCAAGATCAGCTTGGGTGCTTTTATAGCAATATAATATTTACTGTAGTTTATCACAGCGTTATAATAGTCTGTAGCTTCAAGTTTATAATCTTTAATTTGGTTAACAGTTTGGGGCATAGGAAGCATCTTCTCATCATTGACGACAAAAAAATTACATTTTTAGCTTGCACATAATGGAAACTTTATTTGTTCATGATTTACGTATACTACAATGATAAACCTCTCTTTTACAGGTAGTTTACCAATGTCTACTTGAATTAACACTATATGGTATAAAAAATATTAGTATGACATTAAAGTCGGGTTATCCCATTCTTTGTTACGTTTACAAAATATATAGTAAGAGGTCCTTATGCAAGTGTTCATAATTTTCTGAGTATAGTACTTTCTACATCGTTCGTCAAATTTCAGGTCTTTCAGCATTTCAATAAAGTCTACAGCTGACTGATTAAAAACTCCAAGCGAACTGATAGATAAATTTATAAATTTTACTTTTTCATAATTTTTGTGCTCTTCGTTAATAAGTTCTAGATATTTATGTCTCTTATAATAATAATAATGGAAACTTTATTAAATGTTTTTTCTTTTCTACATATACAATTATAAATCTCGCTTATTAAGGTAATTTACAATTGGCTACTTGAATCACAACTAATAATATATAATAACAACTAATGACTATATAATAAAACATGCAAATTTATATACAAATATTTCAAAAAGCTAATAATTCGGGATTTCCCCATTCCTTATTTCGGCAGCAGAAAATGTAATACGTAGTTCTGATAGCAATAGTCATCATTTTCCTTACGCAGTACATTTGGTGCTTGTTATCAAGACCAACCTTATCTAGCATATCTAAAAAAGTAGAACACTCATTCGCAAAAACACCTAGGCAGCTCATGGAGAGATTTATAAATTTCACATCATTAAAATGTTCACTTTGCTGTTTTACTAGTTCACTATATTTATCTTCTTTCCGTTTGACGTTGTTTTGGAGGTTTGATTCAAAACCAACAGTAAGTTCGAGAACATAAAGACGGCCGTTTGAACAATGCAATAGCAAATCTGGACGATACGTGTCACCAGTTAGGATAGATGGGCTTTTGAATCCAGGCAGATCGACAAAGAGGTTTGAACCGTTAACAGTTTGTAAGGTATTTGCAAGAAAGTTAAGAATTGAATTGTGCCTCCATGTAAAGCGTTCAAGATACGATTGACAACCAGCAACAACGTGTAGTAGTGTTTCCGGGCTCAGACAAAAGGAGCATTCTGGACTTGAAGATATTCCCCATCTGTGAAGGTTTTTGCGTGTCGGAGTAGAATTGTTCACATAACGTATAGTAAAGTTATAAATGTTTTTTGGCAGTTTTGATTGAGCAGTTGACCACACCTTGTTAAGCTTTGATAAGGAGAACTTTGTAACGTTAGAGAAAAAGGATCCCTGACAAGTCAAGTGGTTTTGAAGTCTATCTTCATGCCCAGAACGGAAATCTTTATAATAATAATAATAATAATAATAATAATAATAATAATAATAATAATAATAATAATAATAATAATAATAATAATAATAATAATAATAATAATATTTCGAGAGGGTTAACACTTTACAGCAAATAGCTGAGAAACCTGTGGCTCTATGTACTTTAACTATAATAATACATACTGGTGTAAAAAACACTAACTATATATATATATATATATATATATATATATATATATATATATATATATATATATATATATTTATATATATATATGTATGTATCAATAAATAATAAATAATAATAAAACGATCAAACTAAAAACGTTAACACAAAGCTGAAAAAAAGTATTATATTTTAAAATGAGGATATCCTTATAACTGTCCATAATATATTTAAAATAGGGTTTTTTAAAGCAGTAGAGGTTTTTTGCAAGTCTTATGTTGTAGCGAGTTCCAAATCTTGGCAGAGCTTAATACGGTGAATGTACGTCAGTTTTCAACT
Source organism: Paragorgia papillata (assembly GCA_035771165.1). NCBI lineage: Eukaryota > Metazoa > Cnidaria > Anthozoa > Scleralcyonacea > Coralliidae > Paragorgia > Paragorgia papillata. The sequence continues at coordinate 2,227,305 of JAWNZC010000444.1, read as the reverse complement.
TTTGCAGACGAGGCTTAAATTTCGATCCCGGCCACCTCACTACACTATACAAGCTCTGAAAATAGTTCTATATAGCTTCTATTTAACAATTAGACAACTCGCCCTCGTTTTCTATAAGCGAATAGTCAACGAGGCGAATTTTAGTATAAATTCACCAACAAAACGGTGAAATAAATTCTCGACCATAACGTATTGTTTGTATTGAGGCTCTTTAATACATTTTTTAACTGCCAACAACAAACGTTCAACAGTCATTTCGGACATAATTTCCTTGGTCCCGTATACGGTAACTGATAGAAAAGTTAAATTTTCTTGCATAATTTAGCACGGGTTTTCATGTACAATATTGAAACAATATATTTCCACTCATTTGATATGTAAAAATGACAAAAAGTTGCAAGAAACATTCAATTTAAAATGTAGTTTACATCACGAAATCTTATCAATAGCAAACGTAATTTTGAAATGTGTTTTGTTTGCAGAGATTGCGTTTTAAACGAACACAGATAAACAATTTAACGATCTTACCATTAATAATTTCCATTCTAACCATTTTGTAGCCGTTTATGTTTTCTGTAGAACTTATTGCTTCGCCTAAGTGACCTAAATATTCAATTTCTTCTGTCATTTGTCCACTCCATTATAATTTCGGTGCCATTGTTGCTTAACAGAACCGCTGGCTGTACTGATCGTTGTTACATACTACGCATTTTGTGATTGGTCAATTTACTTAAAAGAAGGCTTGTCATTGGCTTATCGCCAGAGGTTTATATCACCAATTAGTATCAACCAACTAGTGGACTATTACAAAGCCGGCTTTCTGATTGGCCGAGCTACTAGTGGTCAATTGGTGATAGATCACTAGTAGCGTTATCCAATGATAAACCTTCTTATAACTGGAATACTCCTATTCTGACCAATCAGAAGCCACGACATATTCACGCCGCAATCAAAACCTGAAAACTAGGCTAAAAAATATCAAACATGGCGTCTGCTAAAATTTTTATACGAGTGAAGAAAACATTGGGTCGAAAGTAATGGCAATTTATTCAGTTTGACATTTTCGAATAAGAAAATGAATTCGCTTGTAGCCTTGTGCCTATGGAGTATACCTACACCAAATTTGAAGCAACGAAACTTACAATCTCGTGTTATGTGAGCAATTGTTTACCATATGCCATCGAACTGCTCTACATTTTGTATAGGGATTCTTCTGCAAAAAGAAGGTAAAACTATCTGAAAATTTGAAACAATGTTTAATAAGACTCCTTTACATTAAATAAAAGTTGTTTATGGTTGATACTAGGGACCAGGGCCGGATTTAGGAATGTGGGGGCCCTGGGCAATCGCTTGTGTGGGGCCCTCCTTAGAGAAATTTATTCATACAGAGTATCGTGGAGTTGTACGACGGTCAGCCATATTGCTTTTTGATTGACACACCACGGGCCTGCGTTACAAGTTGTACTAATTTCAGTACTTTATGTAAGATGTATTATACATGACTTTGTACGGGAATATATGATAGAATATTCACGCACGCCTATAATTGCTCGGTTTTGCCCCCATTTTTTTAAAGTAAATTTCTGCTACAAGTGTACTTGTCTATTTTATCAATTAGTCAGAACCATAATTCAGAAGACAAAAAAATAATTAATTAAGGTATTTTGTGGGGGGCCCTTCTGTGTGGGGGCCCTGGGCGAGCGCCCATGTTGCCCACCCTTAAATCCGGTCCTGCTAGGGACTTTAACTTGCTAAGACGACGACGGCGCTTAAAAAGCAACATAAATTCTATAATTGAAAAACGTCACGGTTAACTATTACATTTCACATTTGAAGTTAGTTTAATGACTTGTAAAACGTCCTAGTATTGTTAAAATGATTGTAGTGTTTGTATAGGGGTCAATGTCAAGAGACAGTGTTCATCTTTTGGTGAGTTGACGTCGTCCTGAAGACGTGAAGATGCTCTAAGTGGCGTTATACAAAGAACGAGGACGGTGTTGAGATTTCTCTTCGGATTATAAATTTTAATTATTCATTCTCTCTTTTATTTGGAGGATGCTGTCGTTCAAGTTGCCGTCGTAGGTCCCTATGGATCGTTTTCACTCACGTGATCGGTGACCCCATGGGGGTGGTGAAACAATACGAAATATTTGAATAAGAAAGAGCTAATTCCCATACCGTACACTAATATGGCCGCCATTTCATTGTTTTGGTACACCAATATGGTCGCCGTGACGTCAGGTGAATTAAAAACGATCTATTAGGGACCTTAAGATCTACGACGGCAACTTCGAGGACGACGTCCTTCAAACAAAAGCATTCTTCTTGCAAAACAAAGATAATGAATAATTTCTAGTCCCAAGAGTAATCTGAACACCGTTCCTCGCTCTGTATACAACGCCACTCAGAGCATTTCCACGTCTTCAGGACGACGTTGATTCGTGGGGTGATGAGAAATGTTGTCGGAGATTGCCTTAACACAAACACTGCAACCGTTTTAACACTTTGAAAATTATAAAACAAGCTTCAAGTATTGAATACAGTAGTCTGTTAACCGTGACTTCTTTTTAATACTAAAATTTGAATTGCTTTTTAACCGCCGTCGTCGTCCTAGCATCTTAAGGTCCTTACTAAAACAATAAGACAACTCGCCCTCATTTTCTACGAGCAGATAGTCAACTCGGCTTCGCCTCGTTGAATATCAGCTCATAGCAAACTCGGACTCCTTGTCTAATAGCGCTCCGTCGTGATGACGTCACTATTGAAGTTTATCTGCTTTTACCCACAATTTTTGCAGTCTGAACAATAGATAATGGTCATTTGCAATAATTTGAAAGTCAATTTTGGTTTCTTTGTCCGCATTTTGTGCTATAAATAGCAGCTCGACGGTACGCTATTGTTAATTATAAACTCCTGCAAAAAAAATAAATTCAAGGATTCACACGAAGGAAAATAGAGGGACGGCTCGCGGTCTATAACTAAATGCATGATATATTTCACAATGCAACGAACATACCGATCCAACTCCGAAGTATCCTTTGATCACGAAATTTTTACTGTCTTTGTTGTTCGTAGCTGAATCATGACTAAACAACCATGGTTATATATCTCTAGCTATCTAATAATAATCAAACCTGTATAACCCTAATTAACTATACGGGGAATGCAACAAGCAACTGAGACATTCCATCTACCGTATATCACAAATCAGATATATTCACACCTTGATTCTAAGGACACCCTAGTTTTTTTGAAATATTTAGTTCGACCGTTATTATGGGGGCTGGAAGTTTGCCTTCATCGTTAGGATGTTAGGAAAGGGATAAAAAGAAAGTTTTCAATCCTTATTTTTTATTTTGTAATCTCCAACTCCTATAAATATCACTCCTTTTGATACATAAATGGTATACTGGCATATTTATTGTTCAGTATTTGTAATATTTAAGATATTAGCATGCAGCAGTGTTTTATCAGATCTAGAACAAGTGGCAATAGTAGAGTGTTTTACATATGATATAAAACTCGTACTGCATGCAAATGTTATAAATAGCTTTTTAGAACGACCATTTTATAACTTCATTGGCGTAGTAATTTTGAAAAACAATGTCAGTAGTCTAATAAGGGGGCGATTACATGGACCGGGCCAGCCCGGTTAACCCCTAATTTGAAAAAATCAAAGCTAAAGTTTATGTAAATCGGGAACATTGTTTCTCAGATATAAAACAACGGACATATAGTACTGGTCTCTTTTTTTTGTGTTTTCCTCGTGAATTAGTAATGAGTTTTTGAAGTGACAGATTAAACATTAGCTTTAGACATGGCTCTCACGCCCACCATAGGCGGGGGGGGGGGGGGGGGTGGTGGGGTTGGGGGTTGTTCCCCCTACCTTCGGCGTCAAAGTGAGGGTGATTATACGTTGAATATTTATGCATCTTCGAAATATATCAGGGGCGGACTGGCCAGTCGGGCTTACCGGGCAAACGCCCGGTGGGCCCCTTGCCTGTTGGGCCCCCTTTGGGCCCTTAAATTATTTTGACTTTGCAAAATTAAAAAAAGGCTATGTATCAATCAGGCAATACATGCTTAGGATAAAATAATTATCTAGCGTTAATAGTGGAAGCTATAGTTTCTTCCGACATTTCGAGTTCCGGAATTATGAAGAAAGCAATCAGTTATATAAAACCAGTTCACTGTAAACGTGGTGCACAGAAAAGGCGTAAAAAAGGTGGACGACTTGCAAGAAGCAGCTCCTCTGAAAAGAGAACAATGTTTAGGGTCCGTAGAGTTGGAGGGAAGTGTATGTACCAATCTTCCCCTTTTTCCCCTCCTAATATAGAGTCGTTCTTTATAATTTGTTGATATTACTCAAAAAGAAAATGTGGATCTAAAAAGTTTGAAACGCTTCAAACATCTGATTTACAATCATATTAAAATATATGTTGTATGGTCGATAAGTGGTTAGCGCATGGGAAAGAATGCGTACGGAAATGCGTCGTCCTTTGTTTTTATTGGTAACCCTAGCTCAGGTCTTAACAGGCTTTGACCTTACAGTGCATGCATATTTTAACATTTAATATACTATTCAAAGCCTAATTTGGACAAAATCTTTGTTAAAAAATGAGGAAATGTGCCATAACAAACATGTTTTAAAACTATTAAAAGTTTGCTCAAAACTGCTGTCAGAATGCGGGAAATGCCATTTCAGAGACCCAAATTTCAAAATATTTCTGGGGGATGGTCCACAGAACAACTACTTGGTCACCCACAACAACTTGATTTGCAAACCGGGGGCCCTTTTACAGCAAATCGCCTGGGCCCCTCTGACGTAGCCAGTCCGCCCCTGATATATATATATATATATATATATGGCATTTTGAAAATTCCATATCACTGCAGGATGACAATCATAAGCAGGGCGCTTATATAGGCGCCCTGATCGTAAGGAAAAATCGTATCGTGTGATAGCTCAATACTCATATCATGAGGTACTCCGCGTATTAGCAGTTGATGACTGCTGACCAGAAGTATTATGAATGAGCCATATCGATTATCGAAAGGTTTTATAAAATACGCCGGCTGTAGTATTGTTTCACAGTATACGTATACGGTCGGTTTGAATGGTTTGAATCAATAATCATGTCGAATAGTGGCCAGAAATTATTTGGTGTGATTGTCTGTGACAGTCGAGCTAAATGGGGTGGACCACATGGTATTTCGCAGCGGATACAAGATCTGATGGCTAAAGATGGCGAACAATGGAAAACCTTCGTGGCTGAGCAAGGAGAATTTCCTTCTGAAGAAGAATTGGAACGGTTTACTGGTATATACATCACGGGTAGTTATCATTCGGTCAATGACCAGAGTCAACCATGGATAAAACAACTGGAATTGTTAATTCAAAGGGCTCATGCTCTTAAAAGGCCAAACGTGTTCGGTACTTGTTTTGGTCACCAAGCTATCGGCAAGGCTCTTGGTGGGAGAGTAGCCAAGAATCCAAGCAAGAAGTTTATCTGCACCAACGAGAAAATTACATTAACTGGATCCGAGAACGATTCAAGCTTTCTAAACGATGTGCGAAAAATCAGTGAAACAAAACCACTTCGAATGCTGCAGTCCCATGGGGAATGTGTGGAAGAACTGCCGACGAACGCGAGAAGTGTTGCGAGTTCTGAGTCATGCGATCACGAGATAGTATTGTACAGTGACAATATCATTGGTATTCAGTCACATCCAGATTTCTACATAGCAGATGTGTCAGAGGTCATTATTCCATCATTGTTGGAAAGGAAGATTATTACCGAAGAGGAGTGTGACGAGGCGAACCAATCTCTTGATATTCCTAATGCTTGTTCAGATATTGCAGTCGCTGTTCGTGACTTCTTAAAGTCTTGAATTTATCGTTGTAGGCGTTTAATCTAGCAAGCACGTGGCGTAATCAGATAAATATTAAGTCTTTGGTTGAATTAATAAATATTTTTGGCTGACATTAAATTTATTGTTTCATTAGATTGCTTGACTGTTCGTCTATAGGGGGTGTTTATATGGAGGCGAGCCAGCCAGGGTACCCAGGCTAGCCCGCTTTGCCAAGATCGTGCTTGTGCTATTATTTCTTGTTAATTTTCATCTTGTGTTTATATGAGAGCCAAGCCAGCCCGCCTAGCCGAGATCTCGCTTTGTGAGACCGAGATCTCGGTTACCTGTTGGGTTTTTTTCATGATGAAAAAATGGTGAAAATATTGTTAATTCATCAAGGTTGTTCACACATGATAGCAACGTTGTTACGGCATTGTTCAGGCAACAATGCTGTAACAACTTGTGAGATTTTTACGCGTGTACACGCGTTGTTGCCTGAACAATGCTGTAACAACGTTGTTATCATGTGTGAACAACATTGATGAATTAACAACATTGATGAATTAACAACATTGTTCATCATTGTTTCAACAAGTTGTTACTGCTTGATGAAACAACAACCGTTGTTCACGCATGTTGTAACACTGACCGAAGGACGTGTTGATACACCAGTCATGTTCACAACTGTTGTAACATTGTTGTTCATCGTTGTTACTTCGTCATGCTGTTACAACATGTTGTATCATGTGCGAACAACGTTGTTAATTGGCTATAAAAAATGTCCTGTTGGAACAACTTGTTCATGACTGTTGATTTATCCGTGAACAAGTTGTTCGAACAATAAGTGAACAACTTGTTGACAACTTGTTCACGGGGTGCAGCACAACATTGTTCACGCCTGTTAACAACCGTGAACAACTTGTGCGTTTCAGTAGACGCGTGTACCCGGGCTGGCTCGCCTCCATATAAACACCCCCTAAGCCCGATTCTTAAAGAACCGTCGAATGATCTGTTTTAAACCACAGTTCTAGTTTAAACAATCACTGTTTTAGTTTAAACAACCACAGTTTTAAACTATGTTAGTCAACTAGTGGAAACACTGACGTTGTTCTGATAGCCTGGCGAAAGGAGACATTTCAACGGGGAAGATGTATAAATATTGGAAAATGAAATGGTGGTACGAAGAAGCTCATTAGAGCCACGCGGTAGTGAATGTTTGATCGACTATAACTATAGAAATCTTGCCGTTCCCACCAAAATTATATTATTTCACTACTGCTCTTGATATCTGTATTATAGTTTATAGTAATGGGGAAAATTGCCCGCATTGGCGGGTATAAATTATGTATTCATTCTTTTCATCCGACGACTTGTTTACTAAGTCAGTGTTTTCTAATCGTTAATATTATGTACCATTTTGTAGAACAAAACTTAGGCAATTTTATCAAGGTAGCTTTCAGAGCTCAACGTATTTTACAATACGTTGAGCTCTGAAATTAAAATTCTGCAAACATCTATTTTTTCTCGTCTTTGAATTGTCCTCTTCTATGAATTTCTTCTCATCTAATGAACTTTTCTCCTGTCTATAACTTTTGTAAATCTTTAATTATCTATGTCAACTGCTAGATATTCGTTGAAGTTGGAGGTATAGGTGCCGTAGGTAGCAAAGGCTAGTAAGCAAGCTAGCCAACAAGCAATTGAGCAATCCTGGGTTCTGGATAAGCTTGGAAGCAGTAAGAGGTCACCATGACAACTCTGGCGAGGCAGACCTCCCAGCACCTGTCACACTGAAACTCAGTGGAATAATAAGTATATAGCACATGTGTATATAATTATAAATAATTACTCGCCTGAAAAAGGGGGAGGGTTGGGTACGGGTGAAGCAAGGAAGCAATCCCCACAGCTGCAAAGCTGTATAGCAACAATAACGTTTAAAGCAATGCTAGCAAAACAGCAAGCAACAGCGACCACGAGCAGCAATGTGCCAATGCTGTAGCGACGTGCTCACAAGCGTGGGTGACACTCGTGCGCGCCCTTCGACTTCTTAAGAACTTGGGACTCCCCAAGAACTATTATAGAATTTTAGATTTTTTTTAAATGATATAACAAATGAGATATATATCAAACGGAAGCTATTGGAAAATGCTATTTGGAGTAGAAATTTCTAGTTTTTAGCTAAACGGGAAATATTTTTTAAATGGGGAAACGTCCGTCACTTGATTTATTGCGTGAATGTGTTATGATCAGCCACCGACGACGTTTCCCCATTTTAAAAATATTTCCCGTTTAGCTAAAAACTAGAAATTTCTACTCCAAATAGCATTTTCCAATAGCTTCTGTTTGATTAGATATATATCTCATTTGTTATATCATTTAAAAAATTCTAAAATTCTGTATTAACACTTGTGAGAAGTCAATTTCCTGTTTATTTGTCATATTTCATATTTCGAACAGCGGTTCGCAGATTTTGGACATTTTAACGAGTTTTACTTAACGGATAAACTTGAACTATACATCAAATGAAAGCTCATTCGACATGTGATAACATACGTACACAATATATTTTAGTGATGAGTAGTTCTGAAATTACTAGCTATCTTGTTCCACAACGGACAAGATGCCGCGTGCAATATGCCATGCCACTTCACACTCACCTCTTTCCCTCGGAATCATTCAAAAGTCGTCAACATGAAAACCCATCGGCATCGGAGTTCAAAATATCACAGCCCTACATTAAATAACTATATAAAAGCCATAAAAATACCAAGGTGATTGAGAGCGTCTGATGCGATATTTTGCAGAAACACCAGGCCTAAGTTACTAATTAAAAACCGGTATTCTCATTGACTGCTAAGTTATAAGAAAATCGCGCAGAAAGGGAAAAATAGCCCTGGAAAACGGCCCCTTCGGATTTTAAGGTAATCAGAATGATTATACATGCATATAGAAGCTATAATAAAGCAGGGTGGCTACGAATAAATTAGCTCTCTTGAGTTAGACCGTGGAAGAAGACGCTAATCAGTGGAGACTCACGATCGGAAGACGGCGAAGTTGACCGAATGGTCGAACACGCCAGATTTACCATTACCAATGTTGGACTGCTAGTAACTTAATGAATAGTATAGCTACCTCATACCTGTATAAGATAGGAAAAGTTGCTTTGTTTTTCTTGTGGGGTTTTTTTTGTTTGTTGTTTTTTTTCTCATTTTTTAGACCACTGCATGATGGCTGAGTACGAAGAAATTTTCTGTTATTTCAGTACTAATGCACATGCTGTACAACCACCCCACCCACCTCCCCTGTTGGCCAACAGAGTACTTTGCTTCAGTCGCTGCGCTCCATCAGCCGTTCGCGTGATTTCATTCCCCAGAACTCTCCCGTCCGCGCGCGGCTGAATCTAAATGAGCAGCCAGTGAGATTGCTTTAGGATTAGCCAATGGGAATTTTGGGTACATTCTGTACGCATAAATCCAAAAAGTTACTGCTTCAGTAGCAGGCTCTCTTTTAACTCCGCCCACTCAGCGCCCGCGCCTCCCAGAGAGCCTGCTTCGCAGGCTAACTTGCCTAGAGCCAGTGCTGTTGTAAAGCGACAATCGGTCAGGAACATTGCTAAACTCAAGCTTCACTTCATGCAAATTGAATGTCGTCCTCTTTGTTAAAAGAGCACTGTGAGTGACTACAAACATATCGCCCAGAAATACACAGAAATAAATGAAAGCCAAGTTGAATTTGGTAAAAGCTTGCGGTTTTGCTGGATGTGCAAGAAGGCGAAGACGCGTTCTATAGATATGGGTTGTGGAACTCGAGAAATAACATCATTTATTGCAGATCTGGTTGGCGAAGGTCAGGTGATTGGTATTGACCCTGAATCAATGTTGCCATTCGAAACTATGGCGACGTTACGACCAATCTAAGTTTTATAGTAGGAAATAGTTCCAGTTGCTTTCCTTATTTTAACGAAGAATATTATGATATATACTTTAGTAGTTTTGTCTTTCAATGGCTGACTTCTGAGGAAAAAGACATATTTCTCAAGACTGCATTTAAGTGTCTCAAACTATACGGAAGAATAGCAATTCAACGCCACGATAGAAATCCCAAGATCATAGACGAATTTTTTAAGCTGTTTCCAGACGGAGACACCGAAAACAACGGGTCGCCCCTTTGCGTCGTTACGAAATCAGTCGCGGATTCCCTGCTTAAAAAGTCAGGCTTTGTTATTTTATCCAGCGACTACGTTACGGCGGACTACACATTTCCAAATCTGGATGACTTTATAACCTGGTTCTTTGCATCAGATTATGTCAATATTGGATTGATAATGCAGCATAAGAAAGAAGCCTTCGTAAAGAAATTTGTTAACGATGATGGAACAATCGGACTTACATGTAGATCCGTCGGTCTACCAAATCATTGCAAAGAAATTGAACTCACCGAACTACAATTTGTAAAAAGACGTCTATAAAGCCTGGTTTCCATATATCCGTAAGAGCCGGCGGCATGGCTGTGGCAAGAGGCAACGGTCCAATCGCATACAGCTTTTTATTGCTGGCTAATTCAACACTTCTATGATTGGACCATCGCCCCTCGCCGCAGCCATGCCGCCGGCTCTTACGGTCGATTGTTGACGTTATTGAATCACTTTTGTCCTTGATTGTTTATAGGCAGTATGCGTTGAACATCCTTTGACCACCAGGGGTCTTCCCTTGACGAGTAAAATCGTCTGGCGTTAGCGAGAGTAAAATACTAAAGTGCGTCCAGGCGTATATAAGCGCCCTGAATGCGTCTATATAATGCATGCGCGCTTTTTTGTAACAAAGGCACCTGCTTCCTGTTGCAAAGTGTTTGTCTTGCAAAAAACGTCTATAGACCACTTGCACATGACGTCAAACCGGTTCATCTGGAGGACAACTTCAAAGTTCCGATGTTCAACAGAGCGAATAATCAACGAAAATACTAGAAATACATATACGCAACAACCCCTCGCCCGCTTCTACATGAATTTTTCTGCATACCCCCTTATTAGAAATTAGAAAACGTTAATGCAACACCTCCCCCTCCTTGCGCTCTTTTTTTTACTGGGAGCCTGGAAATAGCTAGTCTTGTCGGAACGATAAAATATAGTTTTAATTCTAGTAGAATATTTGAAATAAAAAACTGTTTAAATTGCATGTCGCATCCAGGGTTTGAACTCGATCAGGCTACTGAAACAGGCGTCTAAATTTTATCAAAAATGTTTACAAATACATTACTAAAGCATCCAAAAAAAATATTTGCATTTTCAAAAAGGTATTGAAGTGAATAGTGATTGAAAACTACTCAAATAACTGCCTGACTGGTTGCCACGGCTATATTCATTTATGGCATTTCAAATTCCTTTAAACTAATATAACAAAAACAATTTTTCATTTTGAAATCTGAAGTGCTGAAACTGTGTTCACCTACATGTTAATAAATAGTTCAACAGCATTTGTACGTTTTACAGGGAAAAAATTGTTCCTATTCCAATTTGTACGCCAAATTATAAACAAGCTACGATAGGTCAAGTGGTTTTACAATAAGAGAACTAGAAAATGGCCACAAGGTAAAAAATACAACGGGCATTGGCAAGCAAAAAAATTTGTTTGGAAATTTATCCCTACTGTTTGGAAATTGTTTGGAAATTTATCGCTACTGTTTGGAAATTGTTTGGAAATTTATCGCTTCCGTTTGGAAATTGTTTGGAAATTTATCGCTACTGTTTGGAAATTGCTTGGAAATTTATCGTTACTGTTTGGAAATTGGTTTGAAATTTATCGCTTCTGTTTGGAAATTGTTTGGAAATTTATCGCTACTGTTTGGAAATTGTTTCGAAATTTATTGTTACTGTTTGGAAATTGTTTGGAAATTTATTGTTACTGTTTGGAAATTGTTTGGAATTTATCGAAACTGTTTGGAAATTGTTTGGAAATTTATAGCTACTGTTTGGAGATTGCTTGAAAGATATTATCGTTGTTTATCGGAAGTTTTCAAAACAAATAAAAAAACAAACAACTTGCTATTTCCTTCTCGCAAGAGCTCTAGTGAACTCTTAACCTCTTATGTCACCCCCATGATGGTGTGACACCATGTGTGGCACTCTCCAACCGCTGATATTATTGACAGAAATTGTAGTTCCGACGCGAGTTGATTCTCTGGTTTCGATATTCGTTCAACCTGTGGTTCAACGAAACTTTGAACGAAACGGTCCAAATGGTAAGTAATGTGGTACTTGTATGCCTTTACTTACTTGTCAGTATATATATGTTATTTACCGGCTGGGAGGTCCGTATAGAAAAATATTTGCCCGAGGTCTTAAAAAAGGCCCGAGGCCGGAGGCCGAGGGACATTTTTGAGACCGAGGGCAAATATTTTTCTGTACGGACCGACCAAAACGGTAAATAACTTATTTATTTTTTTGTTAACGTTACATAATTAGAAAAATTAACATAATTGAATTAAGTTGCGTAATCGAGATGACGTTCACGTGATATTCAAAAGTCCAAAGTTTATCGTTCGAGAGTAAACAACTGCCGACATGCAGTCTGGCTTGGAACCTTTTTTGTCATAAAAAACCATTCAAAACTCGAAGATCTAGTTACGAAGGGTAGTCAAAATGCAGTCCAAGTGTTTTTAAAGTTTAGTTGATAAAGATTCTTCGTCGTTCTTCTTCGTCGCTTGCTCGTTTTTGGCTGTTCGCTTGGAAAGTCGCTTTCAATATTTGGCTGACTGCATGAAAATTGAAAGTGTGGTCCTCGAGTTTGAAGACGAAAATGCTTGTCAGTAAGCCATTTGTAATTTCAAGTTTCAAGGACATGAGACGATGAGGTTGGCATGTGGAAAATGTTTGGCTAAAAAGTAAAAGACTTGTAGCGGTTTTGTTGAGTATAGCGGTTGGATAACAGAAGAAAGACAGTTTAGTGTCAAAAGGTTTCACTGAGCTTTTCTATCTTAATCTCGTGGTATGATTTTTTATATATATTTCTATATAGTTTCATTTAGTGATTCAAAATACTGTGTTCACAAGTTTATGTATGTTTTTCCTACCGTTTTAAACTGTTTTCTTTATAAATGTCAACTGGTAAATTTTGATTTGTCACAGTTTTCCCAGCGTTTCTTTTAAAATTCGCTGTTTACACATGAAGTTGTCAAAACCATTTGGATAATAAAACTCATTTGCATCCCCGTAGCTCTCTGTTGAATTTATTTTTTCTGTGGCAAGCGAAATAGTTATGAAAATCGGTCAATTTTAAATGAATTTTAAAATTAAATTTAGGATTCCGTGACCGTGGTCAGATATCGTAAAAAACTGCCCGCTCACGCAGCCAATCAAATTGCAGCATTACCTAGGATTCCGCCCGCTCACGATTGATAAAAAAATAATGTAACTTATCTACGGTAATTAAACCCTCAACGAAATGGTATTTAAACTGCCAACTTTATTTTCAGCAAAGGTGATATACATGAGTAGTAGGGAAGGGCGGGTCCTGGCGCACTTTTGGGTTTATCGTTTTGGCAAACATTCTGGCGCCGTTACCACCCCCACCCATGCGCGTCATGTTTGCCCTAATTCATTCTAGAACATTATTATTAATTTTTTAATAATAATACCTATCCACCCCAGGGGCTACTTACGTTTCGTTTATTGACTTTTGTAATGGCCGATTGCCAGTGTCTGAATTCCGTCTGGTAAAATTATTCTTTTGTCGTCGTTTTTACTTTAAATAAAAAATGAGTATACACTATGGTTATGAAAACAAAATATTAGAACATCAACAGTACGGCTACGCTTACAAAACTGTTTTTGACGTTAATTTACAAAAAGCTGTAAAAACTGGACAAGCCGATAAAGGTGTTAGAGTTGGAAGAGTGCAAGACAATGAATATTCACTTTTTCAAAGTGTGTACAACAGAGGGCCAATACCCGGATTAGATTTTATACAAAATACCAGAAAGTGTTTTATGATATTTAAATGTCCGGAAATGGTTAGTATTAATGTTTCAGTTTTTATCGTGGTGCGTGTTATTGACGATACCAACAATTCCGGTTTGTGGGCATATGTTATTGGCAACGATAATGGTGGTTACGATAAATTCATTGGATATAAAACTGGAACAACAAACCAACTTTCATATGGCGGAGGTTTTCCAACAAAGGAGTACAACTGTACAATTCAAAGTGATGTTAATATTTTTGAAAAACATATAATTTCTTGTCATTGGTTACTGTCCGGAAGCTGTGTTTACGTAAATGGTGTAAAGTCAGTAGATTCAGATTTTTATGCAAATCCAAAAACCATTGGCGAAACATGTAGTACAATATTTATGAACGATAGATTTACCGGAACCACAGGACCGTTATCAAAACCGTTTAAAGGAGAGATTTACGATATTAAGGTAATTAGCGGATTTTTAGAAACAAATGATATTGTAAGCATAAACAAAAAAATAATGGACCAGCATGACATTTAAGTGGGACACTTTTTGGAACCATTTTTGGAACCATTTTTGGAACCATTTAAAAAGATATATAATAAAGGAATAATGGAACAAAAACGTGAAAAAGAAAGATTAAGAAAAGCTAAACAAAGATTAGCTAAAAAACCCGTGAAACCTGTAGTAACAGCAGAAGAAAAGAAACTAAAGAAAGCTGAACAAAGAAAAGCTAAAAAACCCGTGAAACCTGTAGTAACAGCAGAAGAAAAGAAACTAAAGAAAGCTGAACAAAGAAAAGCTAAAAATCCACCAAAGGTGGTTGTCCCGCTAGGGGAAAAGCGCAAAACAGATCAACTAAGGAAAGCTGAACAAAGATTAAACATTGTAAAACCAGTAAAACCGATGAAACCGAAAAAAGAAAAACCACCTTTAACTGAACGACAACAACGTGAACAAGAGTGCTTCCGGAAACTTGCTGACGAGTTACCGTCTATTGAAGATTCAGGCATGCCAGGAGTGATAAGGTTGTCAGCACCAAGAGCCAAACTTTTGGGAACCAAGCCTGGTTATTTTAGTAGTGAAACATCACTAATGTTTAGTCAAATGTTACACGCAATTAAAAAACAACGGGAAAAACCACAAACATTTCCACCAAATTACGATTTTAAACAACCATTTTCACCAGTAAAAGGTTGTAATTTTCAAAACTATTGTTTACACTCTTTTAAGGGTGACTACTGTGAAAGGAAATGTGATCAAAAGTTCTGTAAAGAACACAGTCCCAGAGACATTAGCGACAACTGCTTTCACCTAATCAGGGAAGAGGATGGTGACAACTATTTTTGTGCAAACTGTGGGTTAGTTTTTGAAGGCTGTCCTATGCCACCAAACAAGCCAGAGAAACTTAAGAAAGGAGAAAGAAAAGAGGGCGATCCCGATTACTCATCAATTCAGACCAACAGAAACCGCGCCTTCACCGCTAATCACAACCTTAAGGATTGGGTAAGGTGTGGTCAAATTTTAGGTAGAATGGCGGTTAATGAGAACAACAACATAAAAGAAAGACTGTTTTACCTATGGAAAAAGTTTTCCTTAAAAATGTGTGATGAAAACTATAGTCATGACAGTGTTAAGGAAATGTGGAACAAAGGATGTGTTTCAACAGCATCACTACCACCTTATCCATTTGGCGGTAAGATATGGATGGATGATGGTTTTCTTTTACACAGATTGTCAGATGGTTGTCCATCTCTTCACAACCTTTGGTTAGACTTCACCAAAAAACAGGATAGCACCTTTTCACTACGATTTTCAACTGAAATGTGGGAAAACTATTCCACACCTACCTGGAACAAAAAGAAACTTATTTACCTTAGATATTTTCGAAACGAGGAAATAGCTCATCACTTTTTCAGCAACGGGTTTACACTTGCTGAGAACGATAACTACAACTTTACTGCGTACGCAAAAGAGTACAAAAAAGGAACAATTGAAAAATACATAAAAACCAATAGAAGGGTGTTAAAACCACTGAAATCAATTGTAAGCACAAATTTTGAAAACGAAAAAGAAAGTGAACTTAACGAGGAAATTATTCGAATTAACGGAATTTGTAAAGAAAAAAAGATAGAGTTATATAACTTTAACATTACTTTGGTTGATGAAAGGATTAAAAGGGATTATATTAAACAGCTTGAAAAGGCATAATTCCTTTTTTTTAAAAAATATTTCATATATTTAAAATATATGAAATTAAACCAATTTTTTTTAGCACCTTTTACACCTTCTTGGTCTAAAAGTGACCATATCGTATAGACTTTCAGCAAAGTCTTTATCAGCCTCGTCATCCGAATCTTCTTGCATATAGTTTTCTAATTCGTATGCATTGTATGATTCTAATCCATATTTTTCAGGATATGCGTTTCTTCTTTTGGTTCCGGTAGGGTTGTACGGAATGGTATAAAGCCCGTATTCTTGTTGATAAATTTTTTTTCTGTTGAATTCTTTGAAGATGTTTTTGTATAACATATAGTATTTTTTGTTATTCCTTTCGTTTAAAATTGTGACGGTATCGTGACCAATTATATGATCGATTAGCATTTTAAACATATTTTTTAGCGCATCTGAAAGACGGCCTCGGTTTTTCTTGTTTTGCATTATTTCGATGAACACGTAAATTTTTTCAAGTTCACCAACCGGAAATATTATGAAATTAAAGTTGACTTCGATTTCAAACGTTTTTAGTGACGGCATTTCGTCTTGGTAGATTAGTTTTTGGAACTTTGAAACTAACGCATTTTTTTTAATGTAATCCATTATTCCTTTATTATATATCTTTTTAAACGGTTCTAAAAACGGTTCCAAAAAGTGTCCCACTTTAAAATCTACTATAATAAAGAGATGAACACTTTAAACTTTTACTTAACTCAACTTTCAGTTAACCGTGGCAAGCCTTATTCTGAATCCTGGTACACAACTGGATGTGTTATTTACAACTGCTCTAATGGGTCTAAAGAAGGTCATGAAATTTGGCACCGTTTTTCCCAACGTCATGAAAATTACAGCAAAGAGGTTTGCGACAAAAAATGGCTTTACTTTAAAAAACAAGTTAAACTATATGCAATAAGACTATTAATTCCCATGATTTACGAAGACGGAGGAACAACCTATAATCCAAGTGAAACACAAATAGTTTTAGATGTAGAAGTGAGAAACTTTGTTTACAACATCATTATTCCTAAGTTATCAATCCGAAGAATGCGAAATCAAAAAGCTCTTAACAACCTTTGTTCTGCGATATTTACCATGTCAGAAGGAAAAGACGAACACATTTTAGCAGAAATTTGTAAAAGAATTAAAGACAGAGAACTAAAAAAAACATTTACCTTAACATGGAAGTACAAACGTTTTAGGTTTACTTGTGATATTAACAGCATTATTAGCTGGCACAACAGCGATGAAAAAGAAAAACCAAACTCAAGGGCGACCAACATTAAATCTTATATTAACAACGACCAACTTTGGTTAGAAAGAACAACCAGCTATTTAAAATCATTTGACAACGCTGGTTATACACCAAGATATTTTAAAACAACTGCAGAAGAACGGAAAAAACTAGAACCTAAAGTAAAAAAGAAGAAACTTTTAAACGAATTGTGTAACGCAGGGTGTTTTAACATAGCTAATAGTCTTTTAAATAAAGATGTTAGTTAAAAACAACATTAATGTTGCAAAGTGTGAATTCAAATCTAAAACTTGGTTCGATATTGGTAAACTTATTTTTAATCTTACAAATGGTAGCAACGAAGGATACAACCTTTGGGTGATGTATAGCAAATATGATCAAAAAAACTTTAACGAATCTTATTGTATTGAATACTGGGTTTACCTTATGAACAACGCTTAAAATTGATTTTTTTTTTATTATAATTTACATTATAATAAAGAGATGAATAACGAATTACAATACGAAGATCCAGAAGGTTACATAGTTGTTTCAAACCATGAACTGTATTGGTTTAGTAATTTAACTGAGCTTTTTGACACATTTGGTGATCGTGTAGAATGGGATTTTGAAAACGAAGTTTACATCATACCAAATGAAAACTTTGAAGTTGATGAAGAATTAAGTAATTGGTTGGATGAAGAAGATTTACAAGAATCCTCAGCTACTGATGAACTTTAATTAAAAAAAAAAAATTCCTATTTTTTAAAATAGGAATTTAAAAGCTTATATTAACTTGTGTAGTAACCATCCACCACCAGCACCTGCTAGTCCAACAGCCATAATTTGATATTTTTTCATTTCAGGCGATGGTTGGTAATAGTCTTCTAATTTTGGTGGCGGTATGTTTCTTATGTTCCGAACTTGTTGTAATTCTGCAAGTGCTTTGTTGGTGTCTTTAATGTCACCTTTTGCATGGTAAAGTTCTTCTTGGAGTTTTTTTTCCTTGTTTCTTGCTGCTGTTTCTTGCTCACGGAAGGCTTCGTTAGCCTTTTGCTGTTCTTCCATTGCGTGGTTGTGTCTTTTCGCTTCTTCTTGGTAACCTTTTTTGTTGAACGTTGAGAATAAGTAACCAGCTCCTGCAAAGGCGACTGCATTAAATAATCCTCCTGCTATCATTGATACCATTTATTTATGTATCGCTAAAGCTTCACTTAGAACTTAAACCTTAAGGGGGATATACCCCGCGGTTTGACCCTTTTTTACCAGGAAGCTACCAACTGCAACAGCGACAGCTAACTTTGCGGCATCCTTTAGACTGGCTGGTGCGGCTAAAGGTTGACCAGCCACTTTTTTAGAAACCATACTTACAACTACGGCTCCTGCGGTAACTAGTGCGGCATCGTATAAATCTTGCATTACTTCACGTTTTGTTTCAATCATTTATTATAGTAGAATTTTACAAAGTTCTAATTCAGACGTGTCGTTAGATAACACTCCAGATTTTTGTTGCATGTTACACTTGCTTTTTCAAAACCATAATTTAGTGCCATTTTATTTTATTGTTATTTCTAACAATATGTCACCAATTTCATGGCTTACCGAAAACTTTAGTTCGTTATAAATTCCGTCGTTTAGTTTGGTTTCACTGTTGATGTTGTCGTAGTGTGTAACGGTGCCCTTTAATGACTGGGTGGTTGTAATTGGAAGAATTGCGATGGACCCATCCCGTTGACCTTGAAATGATGTTTCGTTTTTGTTAACAGCACTGCACTTAATGTTAATATATTTTAAACCAAGGTTGACATTAACAGATGTGTTAGAAGTCCAACCACTTCCTTTTGGTATAATCATTCGTGTTTCAGAAAATCCAAGAATTGGAGCCAGTTTTTCTAATGAAAGGATTTCTGTTGGTGTAATTTTAATTTTTTGCGAATAATGTACTAGCTCTGCTTTTGCGTTTACTTCCGCTAATTTTTTAACAATCATGTTGGCGGTCCAATAACCAGGTTTAAACCATAATTTTTTACTACCATTTGCAATAAAAATAGGATCTGTAATGTTATTAAAATCCCAAAACACACTTGCACACTTTACTGTCATTGTTTTGTTTTCGATGACTAAAGGTTCATCAAATTTAACAATGGTTTCCATTTCATTGTTTTTTTCCATGAAAATTCTTAAAAGACTCATTTATTTAAAAAAAAATCATATGTCAACAAAACATATGATTTTACACTTTTTATACTATTTCATGGTTGTATGGGTGTTTTAGGTTGATCTCTAACCTACTATATTTTTTTTCTTTTAATGTTTCTTTGATTTTTTTTTCTTCATCTTTTGAAACGTCTAAATAATCATCTAGGATAATCTGCATATCCTTTTTGTTTGGATTGTAAAAAGACACTAGTTTTGAAATATTTTCTCTATACGGTTTCGCAATACTTGTTAGTTGTTGTGTAATTACTATTGTGCTGATATGCATATGCCTTGCACCAAATCCAAGTTTTACCAACTCACTAGTTCGGTTTTTTACCGACTGTCCAGCAGCGCAATCATCAAGTATAATTAACGATGGACTTCCTTTACAATATTCCACAACAAATTTCAGAAGCTCATCTGTTTGATCCTGGTTACAGGGTATAACAAAGAAATTTGGATCGTTTAAATGTTTCCAGTTTAGGTAGGTTTTGTTCCACTCAAAAGTTGGACAAATTAAAAATATGTTTTCAAACTGTTTATAACATTTTTCTTCTAACATTTCAAGAAGGTAATGTGTTTTTCCACATCCCGTCATTCCAACTATTATCATGTTAAATGAATTCATTTATTTACTTTGTTTACTCTGCTTAGTAAGTAACTCCTCGGAAGTCGCCTGCTTGTACCTTTAGAACACCATCTGAAAGTATAAAAATATAACAGTTAAGGTTTACAGTTGTTGCTTTTTTTGTAATTTCCAGCATAATACCAGATTGCGTTGACAAAAGTTTTGTTCCGTGTCCGTATAATTCGTTGTCGTCAATGGTTCTAAGATCGACTACCAAAGCAAACTTGTCGCCGGTGAAGAAGCTACTTGCGGTAACAGCACTGGTGTCCTGTTTGAAAAGTCTTTCTGCTTCTTCGAACAGTCTTCTTTTAATTATTCCCTGCGAGTAAACACTGTTAGGAATACCTTCAATGGTAACTTTCACGTTTTCAATGTTTGGGAAAACAAACTCTTCGGATCCACCACGGGTTCCCTTTGTGAAAAGCATTACAACAGCTTTCATACTCTTTCGTGGTAAATTAATGGTTTCGTTAACAAGAGTTGTTGTTTTGTTCCATTCCACCTTTTTCAAAAGGGTAGCGTGTTCAAAACTAAGGATTCTCCCTGCGTTGTATCCACTTTCGACTTCGCGAACAAGGTCGGAATTGGTGATGGTTTCGAATTCCAGTTCAATGTTTTCTAAGCTATATCCTTCAACTGCTTGGTTGTTTTGTGCTTGCATAATTTCGCTGGCTTGTGGAAGAGTAATAATATACTGTAAGTCGTTGCTCATGTTGTAAGGAGCGTATAAACCATGATCCATAAGAATTTTTCCTAGTTGAATTCTTTGCTTGTTGCCGTAAACTAAGGCGTACGCATCAGATGTAGCATCATCCGACTTTGAGATAACTTTACGTTGGTTTTCGGTGGCAATACCGTCTTCCAACATATTGGCACGCTCGTCGCTATTTAACCACAGATCTTCGTAGGTTCTAAGTAAGCTTTCACCTGTGTTGTCGTAAATAATTTCACCTGCAAATTTAACTTTTAGTTGCTTTTGAAGTTGTTTTGCAAGGTTGTTGTTAAACCACGACTTGGTGTTTGCGTTTTTAAAGTCAAAAACAAGAAACATTTTATCAGGAACAAGAGTTGTCCCAGGTTTAAGTTTTGGGATCTGAATATAAATTTCTTCTCCTGGATTGGCTTTGTTAGGATTAAATGTTGTAACATGTCTTGTACATTCACCGGTTATTTCGCTTTTTTGTAAACGTTTATAACCTGGTTTTAACTTAGTTTGTCGTTCCTTATTCATTTATTATAGTGTAATTTTTATAACAAAATTAAAGTCACGAAATTCAAATAAAATTATATATCATCGTTATCAAGATTGTTAAACACCACTTCTTTTGATACTTTTTTAGGTTCTACTTTTTCTTTTTTTTTTGTCCCAGTGTACTGCTTCCATACAATGTATGTTCCTATTATACCAGTTACAGCACCAACTATACTTAATGATGTTGATAGCCCAGGTAACATTAAAGATTCGCCTTCACCGCTTTGCTCTTCGCTTTGCTGTTGACGGGCTTCCTTTTTCTTAGCTTTTGCGTTTTTGCTTAGTTCAGCTAGTCTGTATCCTTGTGCAACTCTTTTTGGGTTTTTTACCCTTGTTGCTTCTTCATGTTTTGTAATAGTTCGTTGTTCACTCATTTATTATGACGAAATTAACACATTTGCTATTTTTAGCTATTTTGTATTATAAATTTGCTATTTTGTATGTAACAGCTAGTTATACAGCTAGCTATTTTGTATTATAAATTTGTTATTTTGTATGTAATAGCTAGTTATACAGCTAGTTATACAGCTAGCTATTTTGTATTATAAATTTGTTATTTTGTATGTAATAGCTAGCTGTCAAAACATACAAAATAAATGTTAATATTATCCATAGACATTGGAATTAAAAATTTTTGTTACAGTGTGGAAGAATATACAAAGGATCCGCTTTCTGGTTGTGTGAAAGAACTAAAAAATTCATGTTTGGCAAAAAATGGGAGAAAGATGGTTTCAACTGCGGTTCTCAATAGCGTTTCTGATATTATTCAAAATGTTTTTAAAACATTTGCGGTTACTAATGTTTTAATAGAAAAACAAGTTAGACAAAACACAAACTGTGTCCGGTTAATGCAGCACGTTTGGACCTTAGTTTCATTGCTGTATCCTAACGTGGAACTAGAACTGTACTCCCCAAAATTTAAAACAAGTGTGTTTGGGGTTAAGCTTGGCGATCACAGATCGCGTAAAAAGTGGGCTGTTCAACACGCTAAAAAAATAATGGAACAACGTGGAGATCAAGAAACCTTACTTTTACTTAGTGTTAAAAAAGCAGATGATATGGCAGACTGTTTGTTGATGAGTCTTAGCTGGATGTACAGAAAGTATGGCTAATTAGAAAAACTTATAGAATGTGAAAAAGGTGCCAGTAAGAAAAGCTCCAAAAACTAATGGTAATACAAGCGGTGAATCATGGTTTGCTGGTAACCGAGTTGTTATGCTCTGCTGTTTTGCTGGTATCCGAGTTGTTACGCTCTGCTGTGGAATATTAACCACTTTGTTAATATTCTTATTGTTGCCAAATGTCATCTTACCTGTTGCTAGTGTTAGTGTGTTGTTAAATCCGCTAATAGGATTAATAAGAATTCTCATATCCGACGGAATAAGAATTAAACCCGGTGAAACGGCAAAATTTAGAATTACATTGGTACTTTTGATAGCTGTACGCATATTTGAAATGGCAACAGTTGTGTCATCTTGAGCTATTGTGTCTTTAACAAGTTTTAAGAAAACATCCTGCGTTTGTGTACTTTTGGCTCCTTGATCTATGATACTCCATCTGGTTCTTGCTTGCGCACCTAAAATACAGTAAACATAGCTTTCTATAGATTGTTGAAATAGTTTTTGTCCTAATGGTGTTATTCCATTTGAGGTTTTTGGAATAAAAAGCTGGTAATCATTACCTTCTTTTGGTTTGCCTCCCATATATTTTTCATATTTTAAATTTGCTCCGTAATTAATGTAATTTGCATGGTTTTTTACATACCTCATGTTTCTTATAATATAACCTAGACTTTCTTGCTGTTTTAAAAAATCTTCTAGTTTCGTTGTCGTGTCACTGTATTGTGTCCTCCAAATTTTTCTAACTGGTGTGTGTTCTTGTAAAAAATCTAAATGTTTTCCTGACATATATTTTTTAAGTTTTTTTGGGTTTCGTAAAAACCTTCTTAAATGGTAGGCAAGGTGGTACTGGGTTATGCTTGTAATTATATTTGATCTTGCTCTTGGAATTTTGTTTAAAAAATGTTTTTCTGAAATTCCACACAAATTGGTAGCAACATAAGTAGCTGCTATTGCTGTAAAGTATGGATTATTTAAGTAATCAAAGTCTTCTTTTGAATATGGTTTTTCTGGTTCGTTGGCTTGTTTTATGTAAGTTGTATTTAGTTCTTCAAAATGTGCTGTAAACTTTTTCTTTTCAGTTACAAAAATAGCAAAGACATTTAAGTTTAATGTGAATTTTTCATTAAGTCCAGGATCCGGTGAATATTGGGTGACAGACCATTCTTTTGGCCAGTATAGGTAGTTAACCCAATCAGGGTTGTTTTTAAAGGTGTCTGATGTGATGTTGATAGTTGAGGAGTCATTTAATTTAAAAAGCACCTCCCTTGAGTCAACCTCTCCTTTGTTATTAAGCCAAATAGAAAAAATAAACCTGCTTACATCAGCATTTGGATATTTTTCTAAAAACTCATTACGAAGTTTGGCTTTTTCTATTGGTCCACCTTTAACTGCACCTTTGTAGTCTTTTTCATATAATGTCTTAAGACGTTGTAGTTCTTTTGGCGAGTAAACATTAGTCATCATTTTATTTATAAATAAAATGACTGCTTTAACTTTACTTGACCTTGAGTTAAGAAACATATATTACAATCCTGCAACCGGTTACCAAAGTGCAGAAAAGCTTTACCAAAAGGCGGTTGAAAAAAATGTGGAAGGAGTTACAAGAAAGTTAGTTAAGGAGTGGTTATCTTCACAAAGTACATACACACTACACAAACCGCTAAGAAAACCACGTAAAACGCAAAGGACTTTTGTTAAAAATTTAGCCGACCAGCTTCAAATGGACTTAGTGGATATGGCTAAGTTTAGTTTTGTAAACAAAAGATTTAACTGGATATTAACAGGAGTTGAAATTTTAAGTAGGTTTGCTTTTACCGTTCCTGTGCACAGAAAAAATACAGAAAGTATGGTAGAAGGAGTTGGTAAAATGTTAAAGGAATTTAAACATCATTTTCAAAAGTATCCCGAGGTTGTTCAGTTTGATAATGGTAATGAATTTTATAATGTTGGAGTGAAATCCCTTTTAAAATCTCATGACATAGAATACTTTTCAACACTTTCAGAACGTAAGGCAGCTATTGTAGAAAGATTCAACAGAACATTAAAAACTAGAATGTGGAAATATTTTACCGCTGAACAAACTAAAACTTGGTTACCAGTTTTAGACAAACTCACCAAAAGTTATAACAACACATTTCACTCAACCATCAAAAGAAAACCCAATAGCGTTAATTCTAATAATCAGGATGAGGTATTTCTAACTTTATACGGTTTACCACCAACAAAATTTCCAACACCCAAATTTAAGGTTGGCGATTATGTAAGAATATACAAATACAAAAAGAACTTTGCAAAGGGGTATGACCCTAATTTTACAAGTGAAGTTTTTAAAATATCAGCTGTGTTTCGCGGTGATCCGGTGATGTACAACATTGAAGACAACTTAGGTGAAAATGTTATTGGTAAGTTTTACGATGAAGAGTTGGTCCGAGTTATACAATAAATAAAATGGAAGGATTTGAATTTGATACCTTTAATGAAAACAATGAAGCGGAAATGCGCGGTGAAGAGGAAACAAGCTTTATGGACAATGATAATGACGACTTTGGTGGTTATGATGATGATGACTATGATGAAAACATTGATCTGGAAGGAAGACCAGATTTAGAGCCGTTTGATTCGGATGCGTGGGTAAAAGCACAAGACCCTAACGTAACAGTTGAAGAAAACGTTGAAGAAAATACAATACAAAACAAATATAAGCGATGGGAAACCTCTGAGAAAAGAAGAATTACAAGAACGCGACAAGAATTTTTAAGAAACAACTTTAACCAGGAAGTTGTAATGAAAGATGGACCTGAGTCAAAAAAGCTAATTAACAAAAGTTTAATTTCAATAAGTGAAAAAACTGGAAAGGTAAACGGAATTCTTTATGACGGAACAAGAGTTGTTGTTCAAAAAGGAAAAGGATTTGTTTTAAGTACAAGTGAAAAAGCGCAACCGGCTGTGCAAAAATACATCCAACTTATGGAAAATGCACGTTTTGAACATGGTGGAACCGCAAACGGGGCTATTGAGGAAACTGTTGGTAGTCTTCCTGGTACACCAAATGTTAATGGAATTAGAGCAAATGTTATTGGTAACATTCAAGCTGAAATAGAAATAGGTAATAATTCGGTTGATAGAACACAACTTACAGATGAAGAACTAAGAGAACTTGGTGGAATACTAGCAACGGATGACATAGAAAATTTAGACGCTGTTGATATAGCTGTTAAGTACTGGGATGACAAAGCAAAAGCTGAAGCTGATATCCGAAAAAAAGCTGTTTACAAAGACATTTCAGATGTTGCTAAGTTAAAAGCCGAAGAACTAAGATTAAAAAATAACTTAAAACCTGAAAGGGAAGAAACCTTAGATAGGATAGCTGACGATGAAATAACAAAATACGAAAAGTTTAAAAAATACGTTAAAGAAAACCTTACAAGTTTGTCAGCAGTGGCTATAACTATTGGTGGAATTATAACAACTGTGGTCATAGCTGGAAAAAAAGGATTAACCAAAGCCGCAAAACTAGCAGCAAAAGCGGCTGCTGCACTTGCAAAAACTACGGTAAAACTAGCAAAAATGCAGTTAAAGATGTTACAAGCCGCTCTACCTGTGGTGATGACGTTATTTAAGTTACTCACCAAAATGTTGTTACTTGGTTCAAAAGGATTGCTATGGCTGTCAAAACATTTGTGGGTTTTAGCTATTGCTTTTGCTTATATTCTTTACAGAAACGTAAAAGCACTTTTACCAAAAAAAGATAGTAATAAATGAACACAGAAGAACTTAACTTTGAAAACATACAACCAAACGTACAACACGAAAACAACAATCTTAGAGATGAGCTAATCCGCTTGTCTGCCGCAAAAGAAATCAAATACTCAGAAAAATATATCAAAAAGGCAAGTCAATCCGCACTAGAAAAAATCAAGGAAAACCATCAACGCGATCAAATGGATAAGGTCAACTCACAGTTAACTGAAAGCCTTATTTCTAAGTTCTCAACATTAATGGAACAACTAAATATGGTTGAAAACAACGGAAACTTAGACAAAGAACTATCATCTAACAAACTTTTCCATGACGATGTTAAAACAATGGTTATGAAGGTATCCCCCTACATCCCTATGATTGGTTTGTTTTCAGGTGGACTAATACTAGCAAAACATATGTGGGACAAACCCGAAAACGAAGTAAATAAAGAAACACAAGATGAAGTACAAAGTAATCAGGATTCTAGTGCAAGCAACAACAGTAGCAATACTATTAATTCCGATAACGGTGGAGTTAATACTGATTAAAACATTGTTATTTTAATTTCCCATTTTTAATAAAATGGGAAACTCAAAAAGTAAAACAAAAGAAAAACTCAACAAAAACCATAATACAAAAAAAGGATTCCAGCTTGGTATCAGTTTCGGTAAAGATACAGAAACAATAGAAGGCAACGTGCAAATGGGTTGGTCAAACAAAACAGTCAAGAACTACTCTCGTATTCCTGAGCATACCACTTGTCAACGCTGTCTGGAATCTCAGAACACATCTCTCGAACCAAATCGTCAATCACCATCAGCTCCCCATCAAACTGAGCCTGATCAAAGTGAACCCCTCGCATAAACTCTCTAAGATTATTCAACACCTTTCTATAATTTTTGAAGGCAAACCTGTTTCTATCCACCGCTTTTGATAAATTAGCTTTTCGCATATAACCAGCTATCAAAAGACCTAACCCCGACATCGCACCTAAAATCAATGGATTAAGTGTGATACAACCCAAAACAGTTCCACCAGTGCTGCCAGATATTAAAAGTACTTTTAAAAACATAAAAATGCTGTCTTTGTATTTGCTTTTTTTATACATTCTCTCATAACATTTTGTTAACCTGTGGTAGTGTGTATACATTTCCTTAAATCTCGTTATTTGGTCTTCAGTTAAATCTTTTGAGACATGATTGAAGTTAAATATTTTGTAAACCATTTATTATAGTAATTTAAAGTGGGACACTTTTTTGATACCATTTTTGGAACCATTTTGGTGGGACAACTTTTTTTTTTTAGTATAATAAAGAAATGTACTAAAGTTAAAGTTAAAGTTAACTTTAACTTTAAAGTTAAAAATCAGTATTTAAAGTGGGACAACTTTTAAAAAGATATATAATAAATAACAATGTATACAATAAGAAAATTAAGACAAATGGGAAAAGAAAGAGGAATCAAATACTTTTCAAAAATGAATAGTAAAACCTTATGCGAAAAACTTGGTCTTACGTTAGTAAGAAACCAAGCATTTGATACACATAACAAAAACAAAATTGGAACACCAATTCCAATTACAATCAAAAATATGGGAAACGGTGAAATTGTAAAATTTCCAAGCATATACAAAGCAGCAAAACACCTTGATGTAAATCCAAATTACATTTACAAATTTCTAAAAGAAAAAACTGTATCAATAAAGGGGTGTTTGTATTCCGTTACCAAATAGTCAGTTTTTCAATTCCATACTTCCTTTTCAAAAAATTTCATATATTTAAAATATATGAAATTAAATCGATTTTTTTTTTTGCAAAATCTTACTATAATAAAGGGATAAAATGTGGAATACTAATATTACTGAATATATTAAAAAACTTGAACTTAAAAACAAACGTCAAGTTCAAAAACAAGAAGAAAAACATCAACAAGAAAAAACAAGACTTCAGCGACAAATTCGACGACAACAGCAAGAAGAAAAACGTCAACAAGAAAAAGTCAAGCGTCAACAAGAAAAAGTCAAACAAAAATTACAGCAAAAAATGAACGTCGTTCTGGAAAAAGCAAAAAAACAATGGAACAAGCAAGAACTCAAAGCTCTGAAAAAGAAACAACACAAGGAAACCATCAAGTGGCGAAAAGAAATCAAACAAGAGTCCAAACGTCAATTCAACATCATCGAAGGAAAGAAATGGAAAGGATCAAAAAAACTCGCCAATATTGGCGAAAAGCTAAGCAACAAGCTGTGGAACAACGTCAACGCAAAAGCAAAAATGGTAGAAAAATTCAACAACAACAGCTTTCTACCAACAATTGTTTCAAGAGCTATACGTAAAAACACAGAAAAATGGGAAATCAATGGCGATAGAGCTAACGATCCAAGAGCATTCGTCTATGGCGTCGCAGAAAACGTCGAAAACCTAATTAACAACACCGCAAGTGTTGGAAAAAAGGTAAACACAATCCTTGTTTGTGTGTTAAAAGACGCCAACAACAACGAAGAACTGGTCTACTTCAGAAGTAAAACCCATTCAATTATTTCAAAAGAAGATGCCAGTAAAGAATACAGAAAAATGTGTGGGAAAATGTTAGAAAGTCTGTCAGTATTTCAAAGAAGAGGATCTGGATGGAGGTTACTTTATGTTAAAGGTTTAGAAATTTTCATAACAAAATACAAACCAGTAAACGGTAAAAGCTATAAACCTTTACCAAAATTTCTTAGTAGGAAAAAAGCTATCATCAACATAGAAAACGACGGCAATCAGTGTTTCAAATACGCGGTAACAAGAGCATTAAACCCTGTGGAAAGAGATGGTGGAAGAGTAACCAAAGCTCTAAAACTTCAAGCAGAAAAACTTAACTGGTTTAAGGTTGTGTTTCCTATGAAGCTAAAAGATATAACCAAGTTTGAAACAACTAATGAAATCTGTATCAACGTTTTCGGATTTGAAGATGAAACAAAAAAGGTGTTTCCGTTAAGAGTTTCTAAAAATTATTACAAAGAGAAAATTAACCTGTTTTTATACGACGAACATTACAGCGTTGTCAATGACATAGGTAAACTTCTCTCTAGTCAACTTAGCAAGAAAAAAGCTAGTAAGCATATCTGTTTAAGATGTCTAAACGCGTTTGGAACAAAAGAACTGCTGACTAACCACTTAGAAGTCTGTAACACACATGATATCCAAATTCATGAATATCCCAAAGAAGGAGCGAAAACATATTTTAAGCAGTATCAAAAAACAACCGATGTTCCGTTTGTTATTTACGCCGATTTCGAAAGTTTCATCAAACCTATTGATACGGTACAGAAGAACAACGATGAAAGCCACACCACTGCTTATCAGCACCATCAACCATCAGGATATTGTTACACCGTTAAATGTATAGATGAAAGCATATCCCAAAACAAAACTGTGCTGTATACGATGAAAAACGAAGACGAGGATATAGGCAAAAAATTTGTTGAAAGTGTAGAACAGGAGATGAAAGAAATCTATGAAATCACAAAACAAATTAAACCCATCCAAATGAGCAAAACACAAGAAAAAGAATTCCGGTGTGTAAAAAACTGCTATGTTTGTAGTGAAACACTAAATGCTGATCGAGTCCGGGACCACTGTCATTTAACAGGAAAGTACCGTGGTGCCGCCCACAACAAGTGCAATTTAAAAATGAAAACCCCAAAATTTGTTCCTGTTTTGTTCCACAACCTAGAAGGTTACGATGCCCACCTGTTCATCAAAAGTTTAGGTCTTTCAGAAGGAAAAATTAACTGCATACCTAAGACAGATGAAAAGTACATCAGTTTTAGTAAGGAAGTGGTTATGGAGACAATAACAGAAAACGAAAAAACAAGAGATGTTAAGTATGAGCTAAGGTTCTTAGATTCATTAAAGTTTACCTTAAGTTCATTAGACGGACTAGTTAAAAACTTAGGTTCTGATCAGTTTAAATCTGTGGAACAAGGATTTAACGGTTATAGTGAAACCCAAGTTAACCTACTTAAGAAAAAGGGAGTTTTCCCCTATGAGTTCATGTCTGGATTTGAAAAACTAAGTTATCCTCAGCTACCTAACAAATCTGAGTTCTTTTCCAAGTTAAACAACACACACATTTCAAACGAGGATTACAAGCATGCTCAAAATGTTTGGACAGAATTTAATTGTCAAACTATGCGGGATTACCACAATCTGTATCTAAAAACCGATGTGTTACTCCTTGCTGATGTAATGGAAGGTTTTAGAGATGTTTGCAAAAAAAACTACGGATTAGATCCGCTTTGGTATTATACTAGTCCAGGTTTGGCATGGGATGCGGCTCTGAAATTAACAAAAGTTAAGCTAGAATTAATAACCGATCCCGACATGTACCTTATGATCGAAAAAGGAATTCGAGGTGGTATCTCAACTATCACCAAAAGATATGCGAAAGCTAACAATAAGTACATGCCTAACTTCAAACTCAACGAACTAAATGTTTTTCTAGCGTATTTAGATGCTAACAATCTGTATGGCTGGGCCATGAGCAAAAAACTACCGGTTAAAGACTTTAAGTGGTTGGAACAAAAACAACTTGAAACATGGAAATCCGTGCCGTGTATTTTAGAAGTGGATCTAGAATACCCACAAGAATTACACGAACTGCATAACGAATATCCATTAGCTGCGGAAAGGTTAAGTGTTGACGGGGTAAACAAGC
This sequence comes from Paragorgia papillata, assembly GCA_035771165.1. Lineage (NCBI taxonomy): Eukaryota > Metazoa > Cnidaria > Anthozoa > Scleralcyonacea > Coralliidae > Paragorgia > Paragorgia papillata. The sequence goes on along the minus strand of JAWNZC010000444.1, from coordinate 2,196,412 downwards.
TAATGCCTAACTTAATGAATAAGGAAAAGTACGTCATTCATCACGAAGCGCTAAAACAATGCTTAGAACTAGGGTTAAAGTTAACTAAAATTCACCGCGGAATTACGTTTGTTGAAGAAGCCTGGCTAAAACCGTACATCAAACTTAACACAGATTTAAGAACCAAGGCAACTTCAGATTTTGAAAAAGATTTCTTTAAGTTAATGAATAACTCGGTATTCGGTAAAACCATGGAGAATGTAAGAAACCGGGTTGATGTCAAACTAGTAACAAATGAAGGTCAGCTCGAAAAACTAGCTAAAAAATCTAACTTCGATAGGGTCAACATCTTTACAGAAAACCTAGTTGCCGTCCATATGAAAAAGACTATGGTAAAACTTAACAAACCCATATACTTAGGTATGAGTATTCTGGATATCAGTAAAACGTTAATGTACGATTTCCATTATAATTACATTAAACCCAAGTATGGGAAGAAGGCCAGTCTGCTGTTTACGGATACAGATAGCTTGTGCTATGAAATCCAAACCGATGACTTCTACAAGGATATCAGCAATGATGTAAGTAGTTGGTTCGACACCAGTAACTTTCCTAAAGAACACAGCGATAGCGCGGGTAACCCCAGTGGGATCCAAACCGGGGTTAACAAAAAGGTAATTGGTATGTTTAAGGATGAAGCGGGAGGAAAACAAATTACAGAATTTGTTGGACTGCGGAGTAAGCTGTACGCTTACAAAATGAACTCCGGATCCGAAGAAAAGAAATGCAAGGGAGTAAAGAAAGGAGTAGTTAAAAATGAGATCACCTTTCAGGATTACAAAGACTGTGTGTTTAGTAAAAAACACTTAATGAAAGGAATGAACACATTCCGAAGCCGGCAACACGAAATATATACGGAACACATCAATAAGATAGCTCTTTCGGCAAACGACGACAAAAGAATAATTTTACCAGACGGAATTCAGACACTGGCAATCGGCCATTACAAAAGTCAATAAACGAAACGTAAGTAGCCCCTGGGGTGGATAGGTATTATTATTAAAAAATTAATAATAATGTTCTAGAATGAATTAGGGCAAACATGACGCGCATGGGTGGGGGTGGTAACGGCGCCAGAATGTTTGCCAAAACGATAAACCCAAAAGTGCGCCAGGACCCGCCCTTCCCTACTACTTACATGTATTTCCACTATAAATTAACAAATGGCGTGTGAATATAATATAAAAACTAATATAAGTTAACTTAAGCTTACTGTTTAATAAAATGGAATTGAATAAACCTACTAAGTACTGTTTGTTAAATTATTTATTGTTTAGAACAAACAATAAATATTTTAACAAAAAGTAACTAGGCTTTATTCAATTTCATTTTATTAAAGGACATTTTATACGTTTAACTAAATATAAGTAACTTAATCCTTTATACAATCTAAAAAACTTACTATAACAATATTGTTAAAACTTCTGCACCACAAACTCAAAGAGAGTCTGATGAGAAAATGTGACTATGTGAGCGTAAATTATTTTTGAATATTGACAGACGACAGTACAGTACTGTCATGCACTGTCGGTGTGTTAACTTGATAGATTCACATAAGTTACATCTTTACATGTAAGTGCATGAGTAAACATGAGTTTTAAAATTTAGCTTTTATGAAGATTTTCAGTTCTTGGCAGAGGTAACTGCAGACTGCAGTGAGGTAGAGGAACCCCTCAGGTTATAATCAGTGATGTTCTTCTTACTTATTCTGCAACTCCTAGCCAAACCATTGAGAACTTTGTAGATTTGTTCAATTGGCTTTTGATTTTCCTCATTGAGTCTCATGAGTGACATGTACCCACCCTAATGCATTTACGCTTGTAAGCCAGAAGTATCAAAACTCGTGCAAATCATTGCTGAAGTTTTATAGAGTTTACATACATGTACATGTAAATGTATTTGAAAATCCCTGAACGAGAAAACCCCATACCTCACTGCAGTAAACTTTATTGCACTATTTATTACTGGGGCTACCTTTGCAAGACATTTCACTGTTTCTCAGTTGTTTACTTATTTGAATAGCTTTGCAAGTGACCGAGTTATAGTTGATCAGAGTAATGCGGCTGACAATTGGCTTCAATTCATCATAAACATGCTTACACAGGCTTTACAATTTTTACAACTGCACACGCCGGCGATCGCGGTAGACCTAGTACGTAAAAGATGACGAGCTATTTCAAATCAGGTTGGTCCTGGCCTTGCTGCTTTATAGTCCGGCAACTACAAAATGCAAGTATAATAATAAGCACCGAATAGAGCAAATACCGGTAAGATAATAAGATATCAATATGTTGAACATGTTCAGTGCATGTCTAGATATCGCGTGTCGTATTACATTTGGAAACGTGTGTTTTAAAACATGTTTTAAACATTTTCTATTTGTCCGAATTTAAATAAATTCTATATCAAAATGATCGCTTGAATTTGCCGAGTTTTGTCTACTAAATATATTAGATCGGTTGTTTAATTTTCAGAAAAATGGCCTTGTTTACATTTATACTATTAGCAAACCTTTGGCGCTTCCTGCACCGCAGCAGTTCATATAAGACCATAGATTCTATTTGTGAAAATCTATGCAATTATGCATTGCCATTGTCATGTAGTCTTGCTAGAGTACGCACAGGCTACGCGAAGCTTTCAGAAATCAGTAGCCCAAGTGAACGCCTGAGCAGGCGTCTTGTTTATATTTAAATGGCCCCTTTACACAGGCAATTTTTGTTGTGATTTTTCTCATTCCAATGCACAATTGAGTTAATGACTCATGAAAGCATTGAACCATGTTAGCTTTGCACAAATGGATCAAATACAATTGTAAGTCAATTCATTTGATTGCATGCATCAAAAGGATAAAAATCAGGGCAAAAATTGCCTTAGTTTGTAAATGGGATCTTGAAGGCACTTTTGTTGATTAGTTGCAGTTATCCCTATTTTTAAAATAATTATTAGGACATGTACAGTAAGTACAAAACACCATTCATTCACATGCATATTTACCAGTACTTTGATTGGCTGGAAATGTATCCAGTCTATTTACTTCCCTTGTAAATATACAGTATCAGAGGAATCTTTAGGAAATAATTGCCAGGTTTTTTAATGAAAACCTTATTAAGCCATTAAGGTCTTCATTAAAGTGCCTAATTTATCAGGGTTGGGGATTTTACATCTTTAGGATAGTTGGAACCTCCTGAAAAGAAATGTAACACATCTTCCTTTTATAAAATTTCATATTCATGCACTTTTTTTGCTGGTAAAGTTGACGGAAGTGACGTCAAAGCAAGAATTTGTCTATATATAAAACCACTTTACAGATTCCTCCTTTGACGTCACTTTTGTCAACTTTAACAGCAAAAAAGTCCATGAAGATGAAATTTTGGAAAGGGAAGATATATTACATTTCTTCTCAGTAGGTTCCAAATATCCTAAATATGTAATAATCCCAACCCTGATAGAGGCACTTTAAGGCTTGCAAGGTCATTTGGGTATAGCACTGTCAATTCATCAGACTGTATGCTACATGTGATTAGAAAGAGCTATTAATTTGTAGAATACAATAATTATAGCTTGTATTTTATTTTTTGATAAACACAAACCAGTAATAGTAGATGACTTGTACTGTTAAGGTAGTTGTGAATTTTTAAAGTAAAACTATTTCATTCGGCTTCACCCAGGGCAATTTAACTCAAAGAGTTTTTAGCAGCTTTTACTCAAATATTGAAAATTTGTCAGTCACAAACCAGTGTCTGCAAGTTCTGATCTGTGAAGTTTTGATTATTCTATTGACAACTAAAAAGTTGAAAATGCTGTTTTTCGACTAACATTTGTACAAAATAAGTCAAAATAAAAAAAAGAGCACATGGGCAATATCACAGCACATTTTCAAAGGCCACGTCACATGGCAGGCTGCATAAATATACATTCCCATACTTAAGAGTTATTGTAAACATAACAACACAAGCAAAACAAACAAACAAACACATGCACACACAAATGCAACATGCCGCATGCCGAGCACAAAGAATTTGAGAACATCACAGCACATTTTCAAAGGCCACGTCACATGGCAGGCTGCATAAAAATACATTCCCATACTTAAGAATTATTGTAAACATAACACAAGCAAAACAAACAAACAAACACATGCACACACAAATGCAACATGCCGCATACCGCATGCCGAGCACAAAGGGAAGTTATAGAAACAAATTGTCTCACGTTTCCCAAATTCAAAACGCGATGAAGTCGACAGCTTTCTATGTATTTAGCAACCGACCAAATTTCTTGCGCAGAAATACTGAAACGTTGCGAAGTCGAAAAACACGAATTTTGACAAACAAATGACGAATTAGTCACGCGCATTTAGCCGCAGTTAATCTCTAGTTTTAGGAGAGTGAAGTTAGTGAAGTGCCGAGACTTTGAAAAAACGAAACCCTCTAATACGAAGGGCTTTGGCTCGAAACGTCAATACATCGTTTTTCGAAATCTCGGCGGTTCACTACGTATTCATTTACCTCTTGGGTGTCGTACGCCACAATTCTGCACCTTCGTAGTGAACCGACCAGTTGGTCACGTCCTCCACCCAGTTTATCCTCCAATTCCTTCCAAAGCATTTGCCGCGTGTCCGCATCGGTCATCTGGGCTTCTTTGTAAAAGTCGGTGACGAAGTCGATGCGGACACCAGCCATTCCGTCCCCGTCCCCAATATCGTGGATGGGCAGGCGGGCCCCAACACGCAACTTGTAACTAAAAGGGAAAGATAAAAATAATGATAAGAATGCACCCATCATTGGTCTTATTTTTTCTCTTCTTGTAGTCTTTCTATATACCTGAACATTTCCTGCTGCACCATTCGGAAAGGTCGCGGCAGCGCCTGTTCCGAATCTATGGCTTCATCCAAAGTCCGGACAACGTCTCTGACGACTTCCTTGGCCCTCGTGTAGCTGACTTTCAAGTATCTGAAAGGAATAGATTTTGAAAATGTGGTGATAAAGTGCCAATCTGGGCCCCAGTTTAGGAAATAAAACAAACCACTTTCATTTTCGGCTCGCCGTTTGCTCTAATGAAGAACTTTATCACCATTTCACCATTTGATCTTGTAATGAAATACAAGATCAAATGGTGAAATGGTGGTAAAGTTCTTGCAGTGTGAACACTGCCTACGCAGCACTAAACCTTTTTCGATTACAAATATAAATGTTGTGTTGTACACTTACCTCAGACACGGATAACGGAAAACGTTCCAGAGAATGGAAATGTCTCTGCTCACTGTGTCGAACATATTCTGCCACGCTCGATCTTCTGGCTGCTCCTGCTTCTTCGCCGACACCCAGTTGGAAACGTGCAGGCGTTCCAGGCCGCGATGTTGTGGCACTGTTGGGCGATGTGCAAGTGCGCCAGAAAACTAAGCGAGGTTCCGTGGTGCTGGGTGCGTCCAATCATTGTCTGTAGCTGCACGAACATTTCGTTGACGTTGCCAGTGTTTCGCGAGTGCAGCATTGGATTTTCATGTAGCATTTCCAGCTGCTTTCTCCGGTCACGAAATGTCATAGCTGTAAAAAAAACGAGAGAGAATTGGAATTATAAAATAGCATGTATATAGAGTATCCAAACAGGCTTCTTGGACTCCATCGCCATGATGCAAATCCAAATCTATATACAACACTTTTGGGAATTTTTCTTTCAACTTTAATATACCCAGGACAATATCATTAACGTAACAAAATCCGGATGCTTCATCTCTGTGAACATGGTGCCATCCACCAGACCAATTAATAGCAATGGTGTGAGACTCAACTAATTGTATATATATACATATTTAGTAGATTTTGTAATATATTAGTGTAGGATTTTCACAGATGTAGGGCTACTTTGTAAAAATGCTGTGAAATAAACCATTATTATTATTATTACATACATACATACATACAAGTCGACCGCAGTCGGAAGAGCCGAAGGCCCCTCTTTCGTTTAGCTACTACCGTAAGGCAGGGATGGGCGCCACTCCTATCCCAGATGGTGTTGATTTTGCGGACGGAGGAAAACCGGAGAACCCGGTGAAAAACCCTCGGAGCACAGGAGACCAACTAAACTCTACTCACATGGTCCAAGCTCGAGAACGGGGGCTGTTCCCAAACGGTCACCCATCCAAGTACTAACCCCGTCCAACCGGGCTTAACTATTAGTGAGAGGCAGCGCTTAAATTCCCGCCAAAACGATTTTTTGAAAGTGTCGGACAGTATATCATATACCACATGGTTTTATCGGTATTTCTTTAATGTTACACACGATTTGCATGGATGAAATTTCGGAATTTAGTATACCTGCTGCATTTCTCCATAGTACCTTGTTGTGTGCTTCATTTTCGGGTCTTCGTCTCCGTCTCCGTCGTCGATTTCTTGCGGGCGGTGGCGGAGGTGGTGGTGGTGGTGGTGGTGGAGGAGGAGGAGGAGGAGGAGGTGGCGGTGGGACTAGAGGAGGTTGCAAGGGTGGTTGCAAGGGGCCTTGCCACCCACACGCATCAGGCGGGGAAGCAGGAATTTTAATTGTAACTTCTGCTCCACTTTGCGTAGTGCCTTAGGTGCAATTCCATGTGTGCGTAAGCTCATAATCGGGTACGTGTCATAGCCGAGACTGGTGATAGTAAATCCGAGATCTGTATATAGCAAAATGACACTTGTGTTTTTGAACCCACCTCCCACCAAAAGCCACAGCATGGTGTTTTCTCGTTCGGAAAGTATTTGCAGTAGTGCACCTGTTGCGATGTGCCCCAAGGCACGTCCGTGCAATCCGTCAATCCGTACCACGTATTCTAGGCACCACTGACTCATTCTGCGGAACTCTGTCGTTTTTCCAATGTCGAGTTCTTTGATCTTCCGTATTTCCCTGCCAGCCCCACGGTATTGCTTTTCGTTGGCGAGAGAGAATGCCAGCGGCTCGTCCGACCCCTTGTTTGTTACGGCGACACCAAGAAACTCTGCATCGTTCCAGGTGTCCCGCACCTGGCGCATGTACTCGGCAAAGGATCGATGGTCCAGCCGGACTTTGTCAGCCTGGGCACGACTCAGGCAGCCGATGAGCTCCTCAAAGTGGCGATCGATGTACGCAGCGGTTAATCTTTTCACAGTGAACGGCGACAAGTTTTCTACGAGTGTTCTAAAAGCTTGCATGTTGGAAATGAAGATTGTTTTCAAAAACAGCCGTTATTTTGACACTCTCACATTTCATTGGATAATAAAGCAAACGTAACCATGGTAATCGAATGCCATCGAACTCATTAATAATTCATGAGTAAAATTCAAAACAAATGAATGTTTAATTAATCAGTAGATTTTAAGTAATATTTAAAACACGAGCGGGAGTGTTTTATCAGATTTAAAACCACGAGGGCCCGAGTGTTTTAGATCTGATAAAACACGTGATGCGAGTGTTTTGAATGGCTTCAAAAACGATTCGTTATTGGATGCAAGACAAGATGCAAGACAAGATGCAAGACAAGATGCAAGACAAGATGCAAGACAAGATGCAAGACAAGATGCAAGACAAGATGCAAGACAAGATGCAAGACAAGATGCAAGACAAGATGCAAGACAAGATGCAAGACCAGATGCAAGACCAGATGCAAGACCAGATGCAAGGACCAGATGCAAGGCAAGATGCAAGACCAGATGCAAGGCAAGATGCAAGGCAAGATGCAAGGCAAGATGCAAGAGACAAGATGCAAGGCAAGATGCAAGACATGATGCAAGACAAGATGCAAGACAAGATGCAAGACAAGATGCAAGACAAGATGCAAGATGACAAGATGGAAGACAATTTAAGATGCAAAACAGAGTTGCAAGACAAGATGCATGATGCACGACAAAACAAAACAAAACAAAACAAAACAAAACAAAACAAAACAAAACAAAACAAAACAAGATGTAAGACAAGACAATATATAGACATCATCAATGAAAAATAGGTATAGTATATACACTGTAGTAGTGCATAAAATAGATATAAATTGTTCTTTTCTACTTACTTACTTGTCTATACTTGTAAATATCTTTCTGTCTCTATGCTTGGTGGTCTATAGTTAAACTCTGGTCTAGAAATATCACATGAAAAGTTATGATACAAAATAAATATACTTGCAAAGTTACGATGCATTAATTCAAATCAATCCAAATTACAATGCAAATGCATAACAATACCTGAGAAGTAAATTAGGCAAAGTGAGGTAACCTGCAAGGCAAGTGCCAAGGCAAAATGAGGCAAGACAAAACAATTAAGGCAAGGGAAGGAAGGCAGTCCTTTAAAACTATAAACTGTTTTACCAAATACCAGACTCTGCTTTTTGCGAGTGGGTCCAGGAGTTGAATACGTAGAGCAGAATCGTTTTGGACTGGAGTTTTGGATACTCTTGCCTTGGTCGACCTCTTGAGTCGACCTCAGTTTCTTGGTTGTAGTTTCGGAGTTCTTCAACGACGCGGCGAAGGGCTAGAAGGTGAGATGAGGTGGATTTCCACCGGCGGAAGCTGTTCCGCTTTGGTCGGAGAAATTTGTCAATGACGGGGCGGACTCGGTTGAGTAGGAAGCGGCTGTATATCTTTGAAGCAACTTAAGTGAGAGAGATGCCACGGTAGTCGTCTTTCGTTGTCAGGGGTTGGGGATTGGAACGAGGCCGGAAACTCCCCATTCCTCTGGTCTGTTTCCGCGGTACGTCTTTCCCTCAAGCAGACCGTCGAGATCGAAGGCTTTTCCGTTTTTTCATCTGTCGGATTGCTGAATCTATTTCAGCTTCGGAGAACACACCGCGTTTTACGTCATTGTTGAGGTTGAAGATCTTCTGGATGGGCGTGTTGTCGACCGGTTGTTGCGGGTCAGCGTTCTGGAAGTGGTTCTTCTTGCAGGCGCCCAGACCATTTACGCCCTGGATGAAAACAACACTTTTCGTTTCCTTCCGGTGTCCCAGGAAATTTGTCACCCCCCAAAAAAAAGCAGGGGGGGCAAAAGCAGCAAGGGTTTTGTTAATTTTCTCGTCCTCACATTTGCCTAAAGCGGTGCGCAAGTTGGTTTGCGCAGCTTGCATAGAAAAAACGTAATTCTTATCAGCCTGAAAACTCTAAATATGAGAAGAAAAGCAAACAAATAGAATCGGAATCTCGGGAAGAACTAACAAGCAAAGGTTCACTTAAAATTGAGAAAAACACCTTTCATATTTTATATTTGTTTTTTATTTTCATATATTTTATATTTGTTGACAAGATTTTTGCTGTTTTAACTAAGTCAATACTGAAAGGGTTTGGGATGTATATACCGACTCCAATAAGCTAAAGAAAAAAGGTAAGTCAAATACAAATCTCTTACCGTTAAATTTTCCGAGTCTGGCTCTTCTCAGATGATTTTGTCACTACAAACACTGACAATTATGTTTGTCTTCTTACCTTATGTTTGATTTCTCTTAGTTTAATTCTTGTTCGGTTTCTTCTTCGTTGTTGATAAAAAACATCAGTTCTCTTCAAGCTGTAAAATCCTGTTTGTTTTGATTTTCTCTTTATTGTTCTCTTCCGAGTTAAGCAAGATATACCAGTCCATTAGTCTTTGCAGGCTTTGAACAGTCACAGGAAATATCCTTTTCTTCTTTCAGTCGCACTTGTGATTTGTCGGCATCGTTTTCGGTCTTTATAGACTCTTCGCTGCAACATCTCCTCTTACCTTTCTTTCTTCGGTCTTTCTTCGATGGTAATGATGTAAATTTTAGCTGTCGCCCAATTTTTCTGCCAGAGATTTCTTTCATGAGTCATGATCGTTGAAAAATGATTTCGTATAATCATACCGAACTTATAATTTACTGTTTTCACTCACGTGATCGGTGGTGAAACAATACGAAATGTTTGAATAAGAATAAAGTTAAATTCCCATAGCCTATACTGTTCACCAATATGCCGCCATTTCATTGTTTCGGTGCACCAATATGGCTGCCGTGACGTCAGATAAAACAAAGAATAACTTAAAATTTTAATAATTTGAACAATTTAACAACTTAGGTTAGTTGCCAATATCCTGCTGTCCGAACCGCGAAAGTTGCGATTTGATACATATCAACCTCTTCTAGAATATCCCGTTTCCAACTTCCGTGTAATTTCGCGTGTAAGTAGACTCCACGCGGGGCGAGATTACCCTCTCCAAGCTCGAAGGACAGAACTTGTACAGGACTTTTGCTTATAGTGGGACTTTAATTTAAGCATTTGTAGACTCTACTGAAGCCCTGAGCAGATTGTTCACTCAAACTATTCACGTCGCGGAGAATAAAAGACGGCATACACAATCATCCGCTACTGGTCTAACGCCGCTGACATGCGTAATGGTACACAAACTGTGAGCCCACGTTCCTTCCGTCAGGGCATTTCAACAGAAAACGCGGGGGAATATACGTCCATGTCCAGGCACACATTGTAAAAACTATAAAGTAAAATCAAAAATATTTTCGGTTTTCTGCAGTAAAATTATCGTTTCTTTGTCACGAATAGAAGTTGAATTAAGGAAGCATAATAAGAATGTCATGGCTATATCGAAGAAATAGCTGCGTTGATTGTGGTTCACAAATTACATAGTCGGGGATTAATTTATTCATAGAAACTTGCTCCCACAAGTTCCCTCATGCGGTGGTGTTAGGGTAATAAAACAAACGGGATTTTTATACAAAATGTGCTTGCTTCGGCAACACATATACTAAAATTGGAACGATACAGAGAAGATTAGCATGGCCCCTGCGCAAGGATGACACGCAAATTCGTGAAGCGTTCCAAATTTTTCTTTATTTTTTATCCAGTGAAAGTCTTAAAATGGCGTAAGCCAGATTCTGAAGTAAGAGAAGACGACCAATTACAGCAAGAATCCTGGCAGAAGCAACCATTGACAACCAACTGTCACAACCCATGACTACACTACACATTTGTTGGTCGAAGTATGTCAGAAAGAATATACTTCTACACAGAAATGGTTTCAATATCCGTGTAGCTAGAAACCAAACATGTGTACATGTAAGTAATGAAATACAGTATAGAAATGAATGTAAAAGCTGAATGGTGCGACTAGCTGGTAGACATACTGTACATTGGGTTAGGATGTCAGAAAATCTTATTAAAGGTGCTTTCAAGCATCCCCAGGACCCTTGTTGATAACAGTTTAAAGTTTAAACATAACTGATTAGGCTTTCCTGTATAAATATTAAATTATTATTATTATTATTATTATTATTATTATTATTATTATTATTATTATTATTATTATTATTATTATCCATTATTGCGACATCTAGTGCCATTACATTCATGTCTCTTCTCTATAGAGGATATTGAAAGATCGGGAGAGACAAACCAACTGAGAGAGACTTCTTGGTGTTGACTTGGATGCAACTGTCAATTAAAACGTCAAGCGATTTTCACTCTAACGATTCTGCTCAAAAGGTTATTACGGAAGTGTACAGTTGCATGGTGGTACAGCGATTAGCACACATGTTTTTCACTTCTGTGATCAGGGTTTGATTTCTGCTTGATGTAGTTACAGTATCAGTGTATCACGTTAACATTTTACTTTGGACACATGTGTTAAAAGAGTCCCGTGTTTGGGTACATCATCCACCATGGCAACAAACATTATTATTTTTCATCTCTTTAAATTCTTAATTTCCTACTAACCCATTCCTGCCTGAGCTGGCCAAAAACAGCCCTTTTAGTGTTATCGTCAAACCCTGCTAGGCAGCAATGAAATAATCATCTCGGCCATTTATCAATAACTTTTCTATCTTCTCACCAAACAAATTATACATAATGCATAACACATATTGGAGACATGCATTTACCCAGTGTTCAATGGTTATCCAGTCATTTTGATCAAACAGTCCACTTGAAGTTGACAGTCCAGTGTCAGCAAGAGAATGACTCAATCACTTAATGTTGTGGTCCAATATGGTAATGTCAATGACAGCATTCAAACTTGTGGAGATACTTTCTTTAAATGGTTGAATTAGTGAAATATGTTAAAGGTAAAGGCCTCAGAACTAGTATATTGGGGAGAAAATCTGTTGATCGCATTGTAGGAATATTGTAAATTCATGCTTCTTCAGCTTTGAAAATAGAATTGTTGACAACAAGTTTCAGCACACCAAATAATTGCTCAGTTGCAAGGGCAAGAATCATTTCTAATGGTGGTCAACAGCCTAATTTTCATAATTATATACAAAAAAGGATATCGATCCTCAGTTTAACCCCAGGATGGCCAGTACAGTATTTCACCTATAATAGTAGCTAGTGTATGTAGCATATTTTTTTCTAAAAGTAGAATCTTTTATCCAGCAACTTTGCCAAACTCCCTCATTAGCACAGGGGTAGTCTGGGTTACTGGCTGCACATTTAGAGTCAGCCTAATCAAATGAGGCAAATGTTTAGTCATGAGCATTAGGCAGTATGCAAGGCAATTCCTATTGTCTGAAGAAGACAAATGGAGAAGCTCCCATACTGTCAGCTACACAGGCTAGCACAACTCGAGAATGTCAGACAATAAAGAAAGGAAAAAGTATTAGCAAATGACCAATAATATTTTTAATTCACTTTTGCTTTTAAGCCAATTTAACAATTGTGAAATTCTACATTTTTAATCTCAATAAATAGCTGCCTAAACTACATAACATATAGCCCTTTATATCCAAACCTTCTCCACATTGAATAATATATAACTAGAAATACATTATTATTATTATTATTATTATTATTATTATTATTATGATTATTATTATTATTATTATTATTATTATTATTATTATTATTATTATTATTATTATTATTATTATTATTATTATTATTATTATTATTATTATTATTATTAAATTCGATTTGGCCAACCTGTCAATCCAAACTACCCAAAAATATTTTCAACTTCACCATTCGTTACATAAACAATTCGCTACCAACCCGTAAAAATCTTCAAAAGTGGGGACTCTCGTCGTCTTCTGAATGCTCATTCTGCCTTAAACCTGAATCTTTGTTGCACGTTGTTGCTGGCTGCAGTTCCTATCTTGATCGATTTACTTGGAGACACAACTCAATCCTAAATTTTATTGCTAATAACCTCCCATCAGAATATATTCAAACCATTTATGCTGACTTGCCATCATTCTCTAATCCCTCTATTATTACTGGTGATGACTATCGTCCTGATCTACTAATTTTGACCAAAGACAATTTTCTGTATGTACTCGAACTAACCGTCGGATATGAGACTAACCTAAGAAAAAATATACAGCGCAAACACTCAAAATATAAAGAGATGATCATAGAACAAAAGAAAAAATTCCAGTCAGTAAAGTTCGTAAATCTCTCAATCAGTGCACTCGGTGTTTTTGAAAAAGAATCTTCGGTTTTTATAGAAATGTTGGATCATTTGAACTCAGACAAGGCTCATGTTAAATATATCATTAGGAAAATCATTAATATTGCAATAAGGACGACATATTACGTTTTCTGTTCTAGAAACAAGGATTGGATGAATCCAGATTTAATGAACTTCTAATATCTTACTTTTTATATCATATATTTATGTAATTGTGTAGTGTAATATATAACCATTATAGTATATCAAGTAGCCAATTGTAAATTACCTTTAACAGTGAGATTTGCAGTTGTAAGTATATAAAAAATTCAATAAAGTTTTCATTATTATTATTGTTATCATTAACACTATTATTATTATGAAGAAATTACAAAGAAATTTTGTTAATAGGATTTCTTTGTGATCTTTTTTTTCCCTTTTTTTTTTAATATATATATATATATACATATGCATATATATATATATACATATTGTATTATATTTTAACTAGGGATAATTTTTTATAAAATTATGTGTAAACTATATGTAGTAATAAAGAATTTGATTATTATTAAAAAAAAATGTCCACATTTACTTACGGTACACCAGTTGCACCGGACATCGTGCTACTTCCCACAGCATATTGATGGACGAGTCCAGGACCTCCCTCAAGATTCTTGACATTCCTAGTAATCCGTTCTTCCGGAGATCCCCTACCCTACTATCTATTTTCAGCTTGTCCAGGTTATCTTGCACATTCTTGGTCATCATTCCCAAGGCACCTATGATGACAGGCAGGATAAATACCTTGGTCACTTCCCCTTTCCACACCTTTGGTAACTCATACAGTACTTAAGATCTGTATATTTCTCTATCTTTGTTCTTTCCCTCTCCTTAATCCTTGTGTCAAACGGCAACCTAGTGACAGTACATCCACCAAATAAGCTGTTGTAATTCTCCTTCTTGTTCAGTATGACTAGATCTGGTTTGTTATACTGTAGCTTCTTTTCAGTCTGGATAGTGAAATCCCAGTGTTTTCAATTCCTCATTCTGCAATACTCTACTTTCCTTGTCAATATGTTGTAGTATTTTCCCACATATTCAAATCCATACTTCTTACAGAGTCCTCTGTGTATAGCAGCAGCAATCGTATCATATCTCACATTCTTATAATCCTTTCGAGGAGTGCATTTCAAGACTACATGTGCAATGGTTTCATCTGCAAGTCCATGCAGATCCTGCAAGTTGGTGGAATTTCGAACTCTTTATCAATATGGTGTCTTACCCATTTTGTTCTAAGAGCTTGGTTTTGAGCTGCTAGGATCATTCCTTCGGTTTCCTTCTTTAGCGTCCCTTTCCTTAACCATTGCCATGTTGCTTCCTCAATCATAGGCGTACAGGCACAAATTTATAGGGGGGGCGGAGAACATTTTGCCCGACTGAAACGGAAATTGCCCGACTTTTGATATAAAAAAATCACTAAGTGCGTGTTGTTCAATATACTTTATCTCCTACAATACACAGATATTAAATTGTTTTGATTACTTTTCTTTATTTTCATCCTATTTTTAAATTTTTTCCCTATATTTTTGCCCGACTTAGCAACATTTCCATTCGTCTGGGGGGGCAGCTGCCCCCCCTGCCCCCCCCCCCCCCCCCCCCGCCTCATACGCCTATGTAAATCCTCATCCCTTACTTCCTCTGTTTCTTTCCAAAATACATGTAGCCTCTTTTCAAGGAACATTTCTTTTCTTCTGTTTATGATGGTTTTCTTCTTTTTTATTATAATTATTATTATTATAATTATAATTATAATTATTATTATTATTATTATTATTATAGTTATTATTATTATTATAGCCTCCACCAGGAGGTTATGTTTCTCTGTCAGTTTATCTGCCCGTCTGTCTGTCACTAGCATATCTCACAAAATACTCCACAGGTTTTAGTGAAAGTTTGTAGAAAGATTGATCAAGGACCAATTAATTAACCACTCAATTTTGGTTGAGACTTGGATGAGAATTTAATAAAAAGCTGACAAGATTATCTGTGTAGAAGAAATACTTGATTGCGCTCATTATCTTGGCTTATTTATGCAAACATTTTTGCATAATTTTGGTACAAGTGCAATCAAGAATTTTATTCATTCATACATGTGTAAGCCTTGAGAGTGGTTGCACTTCATACTGTATATTTAAAGACAAATAACAAAATGTTTCTTCCTTATCACATAAATATTGTCGTCTCTCCTTGAAGAGTATTACGACAAACATAACCTTTCGAATTGCTAAACTTAAAACATTTGTTGTAATAATGGAGCTGTGACCTTTTCAACTTTAACTCATCAGGAACTCATAAATATCAAAATATGGAAATCCTACCTGCGGTAAGTTATTTATAGCACGTCGCGATTTAGATTTGAGACAAACAAACGCACTCTTTCACCTTTGTCCTCGACTGGGAAAGTGGTCGAAGCATCCTGCTGACAAACAACAAAACGTTGTTGAGTTTGGTTGAGTTTATTCTCTTTGTTGAATAGGTTGCTTTCGAAAACGTTGAAAAACACTAGTTGAAAATCACTTGGAGCACGTGCTTTTACCGTAACCTTCCGATAGTTTCCGATAACTTCTCGGCGTGTTTTAATAAATCGGCGGGTATACGGTTACAAAACGAAAGACCGTAAAGGAAAGGATATAATATTAGGATTTATTTTTGATTTATTCTGATAAACTTTAGAGTAAACTTTCAGGGAGCAGAAGCGTAGCCAGGATTTTTTGTCAAGGGGGGCCAGCGTGGCTTAACTGAGGCATATGAAAGAAAAAAGAAAAACACTCAAAGAAAAAAACTGCTAAGGACAAAACACCCTGTTGTCCTTGAGAAATTTAAGTTGCTCCGGCGCCAAACCAAAAAGCTTATCTCCAAGAAAAAAAGAGATCACGCCAATAAACTTAGAGAATCGATGTTTGAGAACCCTAAACGCTTCTGGTCATTTCTGAAATCTTCGACCAAAACAAATCAGACCCCAAATTTTATTCGAAATGGACAATCCTTTACGACCGACAGCCGCAACAAAGCCAATTTGTTCAACAAATTTTTCCACTCCGTTTTTAGCCCTGGCGATGTAGATCCACCTTCCACGCTATCCACTTCAACTGAATCTCCATGTAACCAGCTCTCCGACATCGAACTTACAATCTCTGAAGTTGCCGCAGTACTTCGCAATTTAGACCCGAATAAAGCATGTGGACCAGATGGTATTCCGAGCAGACTATTGTCCGCGGTCGCTGACGAGATTGCCCCTTCGTTGTGCAAACTATTCAATATGTCTCTCTCTCTTGGAATGGTACCTGTCAAGTGGAAGTTTGCTAATATTACCCCTATTTTAAAAAAAGATGATCCCACTATCACATCAAACTACAGACCTATCTCTCTGCTTTGCGTTATCTCCAAAGTCTTGGAACGTTGCGTCTATAACCACTGCTATCATCACCTCTCTCCTTTTTTCTATCAGTTTCAACATGGATTTCTCAAGGGTAAATCAACAACAACACAATTACTAGAAGTATACCATGACGTTTTGGATTCCGTAGCATCAGGTAATGAAGTTGATGTAATCTATCTCGATCTGTCAAAAGCCTTCGACAAGGTCCCTCACAACTTGTTGTTGCTTAAACTAAAACGTCATGGTATCAACGGATCTCTTCTGTCGTGGTTTGGTAGTTACCTCACAGATAGACACCAAAGAGTTGCTATCGATGGAACTTTTTCTGACTGGCTTCCTGTTACCTCTGGTGTACCACAAGGGTCTATACTTGGACCACTGTTGTTTATTTTATATGCCAATGATGTCCCTAACTACATCAAGTATGACTCAAAAATTGCTTTGTTTGCTGACGATTCCAAGCTGTTCAAACCTATTCTCAATCCAACCTCGAGTTACAACCTTCAGAGTGATCTTAACTACGTGCACAGTTGGAGTTTGGACTGGGGAATGGAGTTTAATAAATCTAAATGCAAGGTCATCAGCATTTCCAGGAAAAAGACATCGACAAGAGAACCATCATACACCATGGATGGTCAGCCGTTGGAGTGCGTTCCTTATATAACGGATCTTGGTGTCACTGTGTCAAATAATCTGTCGTGGTCAAGGCATATTGAAGGAGCTGTGGCCAAGGCTAACAAGACGCTTGGTCTTGTTAAAAGAGTATGCAAAGATCTCCCTGATAAAAAAGTCAGAAAGTTGTTGTACTGTGCTCTTGTACGGCCTAAACTTGAGTACGCCAGTAGTTTGTGGTCACCGCATACAGTAAAACATCGTTCGTTAATTGAAAATGTTCAGCGGCGAGCGACTAAATTTATACTCAACTATCCCCCGGATGTGAAATACGATGAGAGACTTATCAAGACCAATCTTCTTCCACTTGAATTTCGCAGAGAAATTACCGACTTGATACTCCTTTTCAAATCCAGAGCAGGACTTATTTCTACAAACGTAAATGATTTTCTATGTACTTTTAAGCCAGGATATAGATCTCGGAATTACGACGTTAACAATTACAATATACTGATTAAACACAAACAGGACTATTTCAGAAAATCGTTTTTTATTAGATCAGCCGAACTATGGAACAGTCTGCCTTCTTATCTTAAAGTCTACCACTCGCTTCCCGAATTCAAGTCTACTCTAACTAAGTTGTACTTTAAAAAGTTATCAACATACAGCCCTCCTGGCTCTACCTAAGTTATAATATCTGAACTCTACATACATTTGCTATTATTATGGTCAATTATAGATTAGTTATATATTTTTCGTCATGTTAGTCATTCCTATATATGTGTATGTGTGTGTATTTTGTATATGTATGTGTATGTATGACTATTGAGTATACTGTTTAAGTTTCTATTATATTGAGTATATTGTTCGAGGGGTCAGGTCTCAATAGGGACGCAAGTCCTGTTCCTTTCTCCTGTCACATCTATTTTATCTGTGTGTTTTATGTACTAGCAACCTTTGTATCCAATTTAATGTAATTACTTACTGTGACAAATTCAATAAAAAAATAAATAAATATGAAGCCAATTTTTCTCGGGGGGGGGGGGGCAGCACTTTTGCCAGGGTGATTTATATTTAGCGCGGGAGGCCCAGCCCCCCTTCTGGCTACGCCTCTGTGACAGGGAGAAGCGCATAAATCCTGAATTACCAGCTGACTGACGATGAAATTTAGAAGTCATCAAATGAGATAGGATGATCAGTTTGATGTGGTTTGATTAATTGAGAATTCTCAATTCAAAATGGCCATATCCTCAAAAGCCCTTGTGTGTGTATATATTTCTGAGCATATGGGTATTTCACCATACATAACAAAGTTTTTCAATCAGCGTTATCAAGTAATCTCCACTATATACTGGTCATCCTAGCTATCTGGTCAACATTTAATTATGACGGGAAAATTAAACATATTATAGTTGTACAAAAGATGGGAGATTCCTTTCAAAACCGTACTCTGGTGTTACTATACTATGACGATGATAACAATATATATATATATATATATATATATATATATATATATATATATATATATACAGGGTGTCCCCAAAAAAATGCCCCCATCCATTTATGAGGTGCACCTTCTTTAATTATGGTACAAGAAGTAAATCTTTATATCACGCCGAAAGCCCATCCCTCCTTCTTTGTTGTCTGAAATTTTCAGAGCTAAGTATATAGTTATCTACTCGCTTCCTGTAGTCATTTAAAGAGGCAACATCAACATTTGAACTTGTCCAAATGATGTATGCTACGTCAAGATTTGGAAATCTTCGCCTAAAGGCTTCCCTTGTCCTTGTTGGGCTTCTTGTTGCATGATAGGAAAGTACCATGAATGCTCTTTCCTCGCCGGGAGTGAATTGTTGTCCAACCATCTTAAGACGGATGAAGTAAAGTGCACTTCTGCCTACATGCATGGCAAACATGTGCATGGAACTCTCATGAGCGTTGTTATAATTGCATAATTTGGACAAGTTCAAATTTTGAAGTTGCCTCTTTAAATCGGACTCCAGGAAGCGAGTAGATAACTATTTAGCTCAGATCTGAAAATGTCAGACAACAAAGAAGGAGTGATGGGCTTTCCGCCTGATACCAAATTACCCAAATTAAAGAAGATGCAGCACAAAAACGGATCGGTGGCATTTTTTTGGGACACCCTGTATATATATATATATATATATTTAGCATATACCTCGCAGGTGAATAGTGCTTTTCGCGCAATCTGATTGGTTCCTTAACCTCGATCGGGATATCCTGCACTATTCATCTGCGGGCAAAACAAAATGGCGGACAGTTTTGCCTTATGTTTACCGAAGCAGGAGATTTTGTTGATAAACAAGGCTGATGTAGTAGAATAACGAGAAAAGTCAACAAAATTAGGTAGAAGAGTGTCCACAGGTACGTTTCTTTACAATTTTCTAGCCATTAATATATTCAAAAGTTGTAAAAACTGTTCAGTTGTCGACAAATATTGAGTACGCCAAGTGCCCAAGTTGCTAGCGGCCGTGTCTTGTATAAAAATACCGAAAAATATTAGAATGTTAAACTTGTTATTTCATTTATGAGGTATATGCTAGCGGCTCGGTGAACTCCAGCACTATTCACCTCCACTTCGGTGAATAATTGTTAAATATATATTGTTTTCATGTGATTTTTTCAGAATGCTAAAATCTAACTTATAAACCTACAAAGCTGGTCATTTTACATATTTTGCAAATCAGTGTTGTTGTAAGTCTTGGTTGTAAATATTTAGCTAATACGACAATATTCCTGCTATACACACGTAAAAGTCTCGCAGCTTCCATTGTAAACAGGATGCAGTTTGCAACAAGCAGCTTGCAGCAATTGACCATGCATACCGAAAAAGATGACGACTTGTACATTTAACCACAATCCTTTGCGTGAGGTAAATATTGTTTCTTGCAGAATTATTGGAAGATATGGTTTTAAAACTGCCTCCTCCGCAGGCGTCTCTTCAGGATTTACAGTATATAAACGCATTTATAAAGGCAAATTTTAGTTAAAACGCATCCAACGACGCGCGCGCGCGAAAGACTAGAGGCCCACTGGAAACTAATGCAAGGAAAAGGGCGCAGGGGATTGTGGGAAGGAGAAAGAAAGGGGGAGAGACGCCTGCGAGATCTTGTGTCGATTTCTAGGCGATTTCTAGACAGCTTAAAGCCTGCAATTTAGCCGCCAAAGATGGCGACCATGGAGGAAGACGATTCGTTGGATTTAATAGAAGACCTGGAAGAATCGTTTGATGTAAATTTGTCGGGTAAGTGCACCATAGCCTTCATTGTATTCTATTGTACAATTCGTACGGAAATGAATATTTAATAATAAATATGTAAATATAAATACCTGTTGAGATCTTGTCTCGAACATACTTCTTATGAGCTGTCTCGTAGTTCCTGGCCGTGTAAATGTCTCATTTTGACGCATGCAGCATCTTCGATCTTTGGTGAGGAACTGAACCTCGGGATGGCGAAGCCGATAATGGTGCCGAAGTCCTTTTTTTTTAAATCAGATTTTTGTTTGCATGATATGTGTGGACAAGGGATTTTCACTTCCTGATTGGCCACATGTACATGCACCGGTCTTTTCTCATTTTCGAATATTGCGCCATTCCGCCAGGTCTTGCATGTTCTTGCATATAGGACATATGGTCATAGTCTTGCATATAGGACATATATGGTCAGGATGACACCAACACGACTGACCCGCAGGTTGCTATTTTGGGAGGCGAGTGGGAAAAGAAGACCTGGACGACAACGCACGCATGCGTTGGAGGGACACAGTTGCGAGGGACCTTAAGGAACTATCCATCTCCTTTGAGGAAGCAGTGACGGTTGCACAGGACAGAGACATGAGGTTGCAGCTCGTGATCACGCTATGTGGTTCTACCACGACAGCATAAGAAGAAGAAGAAGAAGAAGAAGAAGTTACATCGTAAACCAAAGCCAGAGGCTTATATGGCAGGATTCGTCAGTGGCAAACTGATTGCATAAATAAATATGCTGTAGTGTATTGCGGGCGCAATTCCCCGTTGTTAAAAAATAAAGTGATTACTCGTGAGAAATTCTGAAAAACTACGTCTATCGTGTTGTGTTCTTACGATAAATTAATTCACTGTGTCGTCTATATTCTGATATCGTTACATTAATTGGTGGCAGCGCTTGGATCAAATCTATATACGACTACGCTGTGTGAAGTATGGGACATCGCGACGACGATATCCAAGAGCATGGGGTATTTGATGACGCGCCATATGGCCAACGCCAGATGAATGAATTGCGTTTTCAGAATAGCGTGGACCTGTTACAAGGTATGGGTTTTAATTATGCGCCTTTTACGCCCAATTCCGATCGTTTTTCTGAATAAAATATCTAGCGGGAATTTCCTTGCTCGTCACTGAATTAAATTCGTCGCATGAAACGAATTCGAGTTTACGTCGATTAGTCGACGAAGCCAACTATGAATTAAATTCGTCTGAATTAAATGCGACGTATGAACCACCTCCTCCTAATTGTTCACCTACTAACTGGTTGAGTAGACGCCTTAGGTCGCCACCATGCACAAGCCAACGCTGACACAGAAGGCTGGAGATGCCAAGGAAAAGGTCATTATCGTTGGGAATGCCTCAGAACGCTCCAGATGCCCGGGGGTACGTCTGAGCCATTCAAATCCGGGCCAACACAAAGAAGCAGACGCCTCGCATTGCGACCCAACACTACCAGACCAACAGCGCTTGTCTAAAGGACAGTATATGTTCCTGGTTATAATTATATTGAGTCACATCGAGCAACTTGATTAGTAGATACCGGAGGAGTTCGAACTGTCCTGTCAGCCAAAGCGTACATGGTATGCCAGTGGAAGTGAAATAGCAGTTTCCTCTTCAGGAAGGATGCCTAGATGTTTTTAGCGGATGGGCGGAAGTAAAGACTCACTGACAGATGACTGTCAAGAAGCCTTTAATATACTGAAAACGTAGGCTAACAACAGAGCCTGTTCTGGGCTATCCCTAGGCTATCCTCAACCAGGCGGACAGTTTATTTTCGACACGCACGTAACCATGGCATTGGAGCTGTACTATCACAAGTACAGAATGGAGTTGAACGCCCTATTGCTTATTCCAGCCGGACTCTTTCGAAAGTAGAGCGGAACTACAGCGTGACACATCGTAAACTATTTGGCAGTGGATGAATTCACCAAGCTACAGCGACATTACCTGTGTTACCAGAAATTTACTGTTCGTAGCGACCACAGTCCCATTCCATCTGTGCTGAAAGCCAAAGAGCCCGAAGGACAACAGTTGCCAGGTGGATAGAACTTCTAAGCACCTTTGAAATTGAGTTCGAATATCGCGCAGGAAACCGTCACCGTAATGCAGACAGCATGTCACGCAGATCCTGTACGGAACGCTGTAAATGGTGTTGCATGCAAGCTATATATATAGACCCAAATACAGCACGTTCTCGTTGTCATGTTAACACCCAGACCGAAACGGACCAGGAAGAAACGCCTACAAAAGATAAAGAAAACAAAGGGAAAACGACGTGCGCTGTCTTGAAGTTTTAGCCAAGGTGGACGACTAACATCCTCACCCAAAAGCAAGTGGAAGATCGGGATCTTAAATCTTTCATCAGTCTTCGAACAGAGCTGACAAAGCGGCCAATGTGGGAAGACGTATCACGTCCTAGTATATTATACATAAATATACAGTCGTTAAAACGCTTTGGTCGCAGTGGGACACAATGTTAATGGAAGATGGTCTGCTAAAGAGGAAATCGGGAAGACGCAGTAAAGGCCGATCATATCACATCACAGCGAGTTACCGCGGAGTTATGCGGAATTAAACGACGAAGGCTCTTCAACAGCGCTATTACTGGCCTGGCCTAGCGAAGGATGTCTACAGATGGGTAAGCAGATGCCATGAGTGTGGGAGCAAAAAGAATTATGGCATGAAGCGTCGCTCTCCATTGAAGCAATATGTAGTTGGTGCTCCATTGGAGAGATGGGACCACTACACTGGACTGCACGAAAGAACATGCACTGGAACATGTGGCTCTATAAACTTGTTCACACACGCTCAAATACCAAAGATAAACAGACGTGTGAAGTTATTTGAAGACATCCTCAAATGGCAATCTTGAAATCTTGCCGTCACAGTTAAAAACAACCTAAAGGATAAATGACTGGGGGGGGGGGGGGGCTAATCATCCTTACTTACTTTAGTTACTTGCAGCCTGGCCGTGTCGAGGCACGTCCTTTGATGCTCCAGGCAACCGCCATACGACACAGTTCAGACCACGGATCACAGCTAAAAACAATTCTGCGATAAACACTGTTCTGTTTGCTCAGACTTAGATCAAACGTCGAACTTTTCATGTGCCGAATCTGATGATATAAATTGAGCTAAATCTTTGTTTATGGTGATTTAGATGGCACATGAAAAGTTCGACGTTTGACCGGCCTCAGTTGAAATTATTCTTTTAGTCGATTAGAGCTGGAAATTGATTAATTGCTTCCTATTACGAGTGTTTGGGGTAGCATTTATATATCTTCTTTAAAGTTAGGGTTGTGGTTAGGATATATAACAATTAGTCTGTATATAAACAAGCCTGGTTTTATATTTCTTCTTGGTAATTTATAATTACGCTATTAGTCAGAAAACTCACATGATCGGCTTTCCGACTTCCGAGTATCGACAAAATATTTTCACGTGATGATATGTGCAAAACGGTTATTCGTGTTTAAAAGGTCAAGCCGATTGGTTTTATCTTTAAATTATTTACTGATTATTGAGCATCAGAAGAACGTGTTTTAGCTGACAAAGGTATTGGAAAAGGTAAGATATTGACTGCTTTGAACGGTCAAAAATTATTATCTAATAGTAATATTATAGCCGCCAGCTTTGAGTATACGGTGTCCAAGAATTTTTGAATTTGTCAGTTTAGCGCATTATTTATTTCTATAGTTAGCGCCGTGTTTTTCAATTTTGGATATTTTCAAGACATCGTGCTTTTGAAGCCATCTGTATATTAGTTTTTGTATATTATTGGGTATATTTAAGCTGATTTTATCAGGTATTTGGTGTGTAGCGCTACAACCGGGCCAGGTCTCGTTGGCTCTCGACTGCAGTGACTGCATGAACTGGCGTCGCGTGAATAAATTAATAAAAACCCAACTGAAAATTAGCTTAGGCCTGCGCTAAACGTCGCACAATAGACGGATTTAATTTAGACAAATTTAATTGTTTGAATTTTATTCGACGAAACTGTGACGTATAACTTTAAATTCGAGTCAGACGGATAGTGCGACAACGCGTGTTCGAGTTACACGACGAATTATCGTCGCGTTGAATTAAATTGTTTCGCTTCTGTCTATGACAATTTGGTGCCATGTTTTCAACTTTCAAGAAGTCGTTTTGAGGATACACGAGTCCAAGTAAAAACAATTAAATTCGACTGAAATTCGACGTTGCATTTACGTCGCTAATTCGAATTAAATTCGTCTGAATTAAATTCGTCTATTGTGCTACGTTTAAACTGCACATTTGTTGGCATTGTGGTCAACAAAATATTGTATCAGTGTTAATATTTACGATCGAGAAGTTGATATTGAACACAGGAAGTGGGTTCCTCAATTGATTCCCGTTCTAACGCAAAACAAAGGTAAAATCCCAAGCTTATAGAATTTCAGAATTAGCACAAAGAATGTTATGCTACATTTTTATAAAAATGATGTTCCAGAAAAATTTGCGTCTTCGCAATGTATATTTTGACAGTGCAATTAGCATGGGACTGGCAATAGTATACCATACAATATCGAATTTAATATAAAAGTCATGCACTATTGCAGAGATGTCCTACAGTGCATTACGTCTGTTCCCATCGAGATCATGCACAATTTATATACTATATCAAATAATAATATAGACTATTAGACATACATGCTTTTTCAGTTAAAACAAGCTTAATCTCCAGTTGTTATAAGAGACAAAGGGAGACCACAGAATTTGGTTTGTTTAATGTTGACAACAGTTGCTTAAATATCACATGTTGCAAATATTAAGTCAGCATCTTGTTTTCTTTTAGTATCAATTTAATTGTCTTTTGTAGCGCAAACGTATTATTTGGAGTTGTCTAAACGTTTGCAATGAAGGTTCTTTTAGCATTGGGAGCGTTCCTTGTTTTACTCTTATGTGAGAGAACTGAAGGTACGTATTAGGATTTTAATATACATATATAGATATACATTTTATCAATTCGTGTTCCGACATATCATGATATCAGACTTTTTATAAGGCAGATAATATTACATTATAGACTTGAAATCAAACTCGGTAGTAAAACACTAGGAAGTACTTCGCTGAAGATGGTGACAAAGATCTGTCCGCTTTCAGAAGTATAATTGTTTAGTATTATAAAGAAATTATATAAGCGCGTGGATTTATATGAAATTTATCTTCGAGTCTTATATTTAACTTTAATTTAATTTCGTCTAACTGAAGTTGTGTAATCATGCACGAGTGCCTCGAAATCGAATACTCGAAGATAAATTTCATATTTCATATATTCAATTATTCTGTTTAATACTAATACTCGCAACGGCTTAATCTAGCTTTTGCATTGCATTGCGGGCCGAGCAGGGATGTTGCACAGTGCACTTGCGAGGTTTGCTATTTGAACTTGCAATCTGTCTCGCTAAAGTGGCCGAATTGAAAAGGACAGGAACGATTTACAAAGCGTATTTATATTGGCTGATCGCGTACATTTTTGCGAGACAAGTTTCAGGAAGGATATACACCGTACAATGCTTTAATAGCTTCAATAACCCGTTGCATCGTTACCGCAATCGTTGCGAAAAGTGGAACGTCATGACGTGCAAGGCATGCATGTTGCGACACTTGATAATAGCAGGCTACGTAACACCATTGCATGTAACACCTTGCTGAATTCCTCTCGCCACTATAGTGTCGCCACAAAAAATGCGAGACAAGTTGGACAAAAATATTCATAGTGTTACTCTGCCAACACGCACATTTTAAATTGAAGCTCAATTTTTACTGGCACGATCAAAGGAGATAAGACAAGTATAATTTTCATTCAATGTTATTTAACTGTGTTTCCAGAAACTCTGTATCACAATAAAGTTGATGAAAATAAATGCGATTTCTTTGTTCCGATTAAATGTAGTTTCAGCTGTTTCATGAAATAAATACGAGTTCTTTGTTCTGATTAAATGTAGTTTCAGCTGTTTTATGACACACATGATGACATGCATGTTAGAAAACATCTGAGCACAGACATAACCCTAATAATTATATATAGCAACTAGATATAATATGACAGTCCTATATCCTTTGATTTTATGAACAGCGGGCGATTGCATGATTTCACCTTAATTTTCCGTCACTGCCTATATCAAACACAAGTGTTTTAACACCTTTTATAAAAAACAAAATAACTTGTTTAAAACTTGCCTGGACACGTTATTATGATGGAAATTATCTTTGTTCTGTGACTTTAATGATTAAATATTGTTTGCTAGTACCTTAATTTACTAATTAATTTTTGTCTTATAAGAATATCAGCAAAAACAACAGAACAAAAATATGGGCCAGTATTAAGGGCCTGTTTATATGCAGCTGAGTTACCCGGCTAGGCGAGTTACTCGGCAAACCGAGTTACCCGCCATGTATAGACATTCAATGCTATCCCGGCAGAGTGTTTATATGAGACAGGCTGGTAACTCGGCTAGCCAAGATCCCGGCAAAATATCCGAGATCTTGGCATGCCGGGATGAAAATATTCCCATATAAACACTCTCTTGCCGGGTAACTCGGCTAGCCGAGTTGAATTCGTCACAACAGCGCACGCGCCACTTATGAAGACAATCGGAAACTACTCATGGAATGTGAAACCATTATAATGCGTGGGCGGCTTTGCCGAGTATATATAAACACTCATCTTTTTTCAACTCGGCTTGCCGGGTAACTCGCCTAGCCGGGTAACTCTGCTCCATATAAACAGGCCCTTAGTCTAAATAGTTAATAATTTAGCTCTAGCCGACAAATTTACAAGGGTCAAAGCCATCAGGGGAAGGGTCCATGAATTGCAGTAATTCCAGATCATATTCTAAATATGATTATTTACTGTTTCGAATATTTATACAAATATATTTTTTACAAGATGCTACTTTGCAAATATTTGTTTTGTTTTATAATATTATGTCACACGTTTCTTGAAGTTTGACATTAACGCGAGTGTTACGTATAACTCCTTAAAAATATTCAAACGTATTTTTGTAATTTCTAAATCTTTTATTTGCTCTTAATTGTTTAATTCCCCAAATTAAAAAGATGCGTTTTCAAACAAAACTATACGTGTGAGCTAAGCCCTGACTGATTTGTCTGCTGTGTGTAAGTGGATTGGATAACCTTGATTATGATGGGTTAGAAACTTGTCGAGTTCTCTACACTTAATTGCAACTGCAGGTTGTCTAATTGTATGAGCGGTGTCAGTGATACCATTGTTTTGAGTGCAATTTGGGGTAAAATGCACGAGTGAATTTTTCAAAGACCATCAAAATGGCGCGAATCCGAATGTTTTCCCAAATTGCACGAAAAACAATGCTATTATTTATTAATAAATTAATATACATGAAAAAGTGTTTTAAGTGAAATGTACTTACGACTTTCAATGCTGTTTCAGCCTGTCCACTCGTATGTTTGGTTGTTTAAAAAACGCTTCGTTCCTATTACCACTATTTGAAATTTTTTTTTTACTAACAATCTTCTAGTTTTCTTCCAGACATTTTACTTGGCAATATTAAAGAATAATGAGCTTTAAATTTAAATTTAAATCGAATCGCTTTCTCAATACTACTCCAAATCTTGCCGCCATATTTGTTTATTTTGCGCAGGTAAAGCCTAGGAACGAGAGGTTGAAGAATACCATCCGTTAAAATCCGCTGTAGAACTTAATTGTCTCTTTAGTTTTTATTGTTTCTGATTGGTTTATTGGCTTAAAAATTGCACTCTATCTCATCTTTTTGCACCGTATTTCAGTTAAAACTGCAATGCTCTTATATCCAATCAAATTGAGAAATTTTTTATGCACGTTATTATAAGAGTTATCATGCATGTGCTATATGCATGAAACAAGAAAAGCCATGCACGGGGGAAAAGCAACTTTGAATTACGTTCTTTGGTTTTGAGTTTTTCTTTACATTTTCAACTGGAGATGCGTAATAGAACAATTATTAAATTTGACCTTTTTGATATCAAGCTAGCTAGTATGATCAACGCGTATCAGCTTCCGTCTTCCGCAGATAAAATACAGCTGACTTCGACCATCCAAAATGTCTAATATAAAGAAAAACAAGCTCATATCTAATGATTGTTCGATGTTAATATTTTGATTGGTTATCTAGGTACTAAATGTAATCCGTTATGTGGCACTGGAGTTTATAAACACGCAGGAACTTGTCAACCAAGTGGAAAATGTTTGTGCTTTTGGGGATGGACTGGACCAAATGCAACATACACAACTAACAATAAGATTTTGGTAGGCGGAACTAAAGTTTAGATTTTGTCAAAAAGGAGATTTGTAATAAAATTTTAAAATTCAGTAGATTGATGTTCCTCCCGCATGAATGTTTTAATATCACAGAAACAATAATAATAATTTTTAGAAAAAGATATCGAAGGAGATAATCTAACTTTAATACGAAAACTAGGAAAATATTACAAACTCAATTGCTATTATATCACTATCTTGACAATGCGTGGATAACTAGTTTTGATAAACGCTTTATTATACATAAAAAGTTTTTTTTATTACTCCGGAATGCATAATATTAACCGAACAGACCTTTAATAAGCAAAAATAACTACTATGTATTTACATCATCATCATCATAATTTTTATCATCATGATTATCATGGTCATCTTGATAATAATCATGATTATTATCATCATCTTAATTATTATGATCGATATATTCACCGTCATTACTATCATTATTTTTATTATTAATATTATAATTATTATTATAATTATTATTATTATTATCATTATTATTATTATTATTATTATTATTATTATTATTACTATTACTATTATTATTATATTATTATATTATTATTATTATTATTATTATTATTATTATTATTATTATTATTATCATTATTATTACTTTTTTTCTTATTATACAACCCATCAAAAAGCGTCATGCACAATTGCTATCTCCCCATCCGGTAATGAAAAGTGCGACATACAACTACAAAAAATTATTCAGTCAACAAATTTACCAAGCAATGTCATATACCACACACTTACGCCAGCAGAAAAATTAAATTGTAGTCCAAACTACAGTATTAGCAAAACTCGCCACTGCAATCGAGTCTTAATGTTCAATGCATGTTTTTTTTATAGGCAGACTATTGTCGCGTTCCATGTCACTATACTCACGACTATCGCAACCCAGAATGTGTGGATTCTAATCACACTAAACAGGAATGCCGTGTGCCAACATCACCTAATTCGACAAAGCAGTGTGATTCTCGATGTGGAAATCGTAAGAATGACTAATGTGTTTCAAGAACTGACGTCGTTTTACACCTGCGTCGCCTGGCGAAAAAATTAAAAATTGTATAAAGATTTTGGTTATGCATAATCTCCTTACGTGAAAAATATCTGAGATTTAAAAGTTGGACAAAAAGTCAGATTGCAAAATATACAATAACTTGTACCGTAACATTTTATGAAAACATTCTTTTTCTTGCACTGCTGACTATTGAAGGACTTAGTTTAAGTCTTATTTTTCCTCATCTGTTGAATCTGCATATCTTTTAGTTTTGAGAAAAGATTATGTGTGACATCGTCAGTGTCTGCAAGGAATACATATTTTCTTGCGGCCCAAGTTACACTTGAAAGAAAAGCAATCAGTAACAGGCGCTGACATATACATGTGTATAACTGAACTGTGGGGTCTGGGTCAGAAAATGTGTGCCCAAAATAGTTTTTCAGATCACATTTATAAGTCCATGCAAATCCGCCCGCAATCTCCCTTGTTTTACAAAATGCAAGTTAAACACAGAGTCGCGCTATATGAAATAGCCTAAGCCCATGCAGCTTGTGTTAATAGCGTCAAATTCAAATATTATGACGGACGAGAACAATTGAAGGCCCCGGCTTTTCACCCTAACGGATGTATTGGATGACTCACAAAAGTATATTAAATCCCATATTATATAGATATAAATATGCACAAATAGCCAATACATTTGTAAGTCAAACCATGGGATTGCCTATGTCAGAATCAAGAACAAAATTCACAGCAAAAATCGCCTGTGTAAATGGGCCCTGAGAAATCTTCTAAAAAGTAAAAAGGACTTATAATTCCGCCACCACAACTCTTTCCTGACCGAATTGGTTTTCAGTATTCCTTTCTGGCCAACGTCAGTCAATTTTATTCACCTCTGGAGAAGCGCTCAGGCAGGAACGACTTAAAACCCACCTGTACGCTATCTTTCCTGTCCCAGTTGGTCTAGTATTATATTATACATAACACCACTCCTTCAAAAACCTTATACTGAAACCTTACAAAACGTTCTCAGGCATTACTAAATTAAACACCCGCAGTCCAGTTATATACATGTCAATATTAAAAGATCTAAAGAGATTGTCAATTTAATAATATTGTGAAATATTCTTTATATTCCATTCCACATAGCTCCGTATCATGGCCGTGGGATATGCCTTAGCGACGGTCGATGTTTGTGTTGGTGGGGTTGGACTGGTCCCGAAGCTTGTTACGTTAACGGTGGAACGTATAACAATCGAATAATTGTAAGTAAAGAAAGCATTTTTTGTAAGAAGTTAGCTAATCGAGGGTGAGCACAAAAGCTTTTTTTCTGGAGCCAATGACGCTTTTACAACGTCATGACAACGTAAATGTGTTGAAGTAATGAAGTAAAACCATTGCTTTACATGTTGCGTAATGAGTGACGTTTGCGGCAAAACAAAGGTATATGGTTTCAATCAGAATGATAAAATATGACTTGGCTTATCAGCAAGTCTGAAACACCGCATTATTTTTTTGTTATCAAAAATTTAATTTTTTTTCACCACTGTAACCTTGTTTATAATGATCTTAAAGGCTGATTATTGCGTGAAAGCGTGTCATTATACCCCTCATGTACGTAACGCTGACTGTCTTAATGGATCCTGGACTGAAGAAAAGCCAGTTGTAAAACCAACTAAAAAACCAGTTGTAAAACCAGGTAAATAACTAATTATAGCAAATTAATTGTTTCCTAGATTTAACAATTATTTACCGAAGTGAAGGTGAATAATAATAGTCACACTATTCACCAACAATTGTTTTAGCATATGAGGTGTACACTTCATAAATTACCCTGCGAGCAATGACTTTTTGCGTCCTTGCTTCATTTGTAATCTCGCGGGCGGATCGAAACGACACTTCGTTAAAATCGTGTATTTTCTTTCAAATTTCTGTCACCCGATAGTTGGGGCGGGACAAACCAGTTTTGATCTTGTTTGACAGGTTTTCGCTGCGTACGACTTTACTTATGTGCAAGGGCGATGACCACATCCGAGCCCACTGTGCTCGAAAAAGTCGCAACGTCTTAATTTTTCCAGATTGTGAATATCTGTAGCTTCGAAACATATATTCCTTTTAAGTGAGATAATTTTGACGGCGAAACAGAAGGAGGTAATAGAGAGCTGTACATTTCAAAAAGGCACATTCGTTTTTCTTTGTACAAGACAACAGACGTCATTTAGCCGAGATCCCGGCAAAATATCCGAGATCTTGGCATGCCGGGATGAAAATATTCCCATATAAACACTCTCTTGCCGGGTAACTCGGCTAGCCGAGTTGAATTCGTCACAACAGTGCACGCGCCACTTATGAAGACAATCGGAAACTACTCATGGAATGTGAAACCATTATAATGCGTGAGCGGCTTTGCCGAGTAACTCGTCTCATATAAACACTCATCTTTTTTCAACTCGGCTTGCCGGGTAACTCGCCTAGCCGGGTAACTCTGCTCCATATAAACAGGCCCTAAGTCTAAATAGTTAATAATTTAGCTCTAGCCGACAAATTTACAAGGGTCAAAGCCATCAGGGGAAGGGTCCATGAATTGCAGTAATTCCAGATCATATTCTAAATATGATTATTTACTGTTTCGAATATTTATACAAATATATTTTTTACAAGATGCTACTTTGCAAATATTTGTTTTGTTTTATAATATTATGTCACACGTTTCTTGAAGTTTGACATTAACGCGAGTGTTACGTATAACTCCTTAAAAATATTCAAACGTATTTTTGTAATTTCTAAATCTTTTATTTGCTCTTAATTGTTTAATTCCCCAAATTAAAAAGATGCGTTTTCAAACAAAACTATACGTGTGAGCTAAGCCCTGACTGATTTGTCTGTTGTGTGTAAGTGGATTGGATAACCTTGATTATGATGGGTTAGAAACTTGTCGAGTTCTCTACACTTAATTGCAACTGCAGGTTGTCTAATTGTATGAGCGGTGTCAGTGATACCATTGTTTTGAGTGCAATTTGGGGAAAAATGCACGAGTGAATTTTTCAAAGACCATCAAAATGGCGCGAATCCGAATGTTTTCCCAAATTGCACGAAAAACAATGCTATTATTTATTAATAAATTAATATACATGAAAAAGTGTTTTAAGTGAAATGTACTTACGACTTTCAATGCTGTTTCAGCCTGTCCACTCGTATGTTTGGTTGTTTAAAAAACGCTTCGTTCCTATTACCACTATTGGAAATTTTTTTTTTACTAACAATCTTCTAGTTTTCTTCCAGGCATTTTACTTGGCAATATTAAAGAATAATGAGCTTTAAATTTAAATTTAAATCGAATCACTTTCTCAATACTACTCCAAATCTTGCCGCCATATTTGTTTATTTTGTGCAGGTAAAGCCTAGGAACGAGAGGTTGAAGAATACCATCCGTTAAAATCCGCTGTAGAACTTAATTGTCTCTTTAGTTTTTATTGTTTCTGATTGGTTTATTGGCTTAAAAATTGCACTCTATCTCATCTTTTTGCACCGTATTTCAGTTAAAACTGCAATGCTCTTATATCCAATCAAATTGAGAAGTTTTTTATGCATGTTATTATAAGAGTTATCATGCATGTGCTATATATATGCTTGAAACAAGAAAAGCCATGCACGGGGGAAAAGCAACTTTGAATTACGTTCTTTGGTTTTGAGTTTTACTTTACATTTTCAACTGGAGATGCGTAATAGAACAATTATTAAATTTGACCTTTTTGATATCAAGCTAGCTAGTATGATCAACGCGTATCAGCTTCCGTCTTCCGCAGATAAAATACAGCTGACTTCGACCATCCAAAATGTCTAATATAAAGAAAAACAAGCTCATATCTAATGATTGTTCGATGTTAATATTTTGATTGGTTATCTAGGTACTAAATGTAATCCGTTATGTGGCACTGGAGTTTATAAACACGCAGGAACTTGTCAACCAAGTGGAAAATGTTTGTGCTTTTGGGGATGGACTGGACCAAATGCAACATACACAACTAACAATAAGATTTTGGTAGGCGGAACTAAAGTTTAGATTTTGTCAAAAAGGAGATTTGTAATAAAATTTTAAAATTCAGTAGATTGATGTTCCTCCCGCATGAATGTTTTAATATCACAGAAACAATAATAATAATTTTTAGAAAAAGATATCGAAGGAGATAATCTAACTTTAATACGAAAACTAGGAAAATATTACAAACTCAATTGCTATTATATCACTATCTTGACAATGCGTGGATAACTAGTTTTGATAAACGCTTTATTATACATAAAAAGTTTTTTTTATTACTCCGGAATGCATAATATTAACCGAACAGACCTTTAATAAGCAAAAATAACTACTATGTATTTACATCATCATCATCATAATTTTTATCATCATGATTATCATGGTCATCTTGATAATAATCATGATTATTATCATCATCTTAATTATTATGATCGATATATTCACCGTCATTACTATCATTATTTTTATTATTAATATTATAATTATTATTATAATTATTATTATTATTATCATTATTATTATTATTATTATTATTATTATTACTATTACTATTATTATTATTATTATTATATTATTATTATTATTATTATTATTATTATTATTATTATTATTATTATTATTATCATTATTATTACTTTTTTTCTTATTATACAACCCATCAAAAAGCGTCATGCACAATTGCTATCTCCCCATCCGGTAATGAAAAGTGCGACATACAACTACAAAAAATTATTCAGTCAACAAATTTACCAAGCAATGTCATATACCACACACTTACGCCAGCAGAAAAATTAAATTGTAGTCCAAACTACAGTATTAGCAAAACTCGCCACTGCAATCGAGTCTTAATGTTCAATGCATGTTTTTTTTATAGGCAGACTATTGTCGCGTTCCATGTCACTATACTCACGACTATCGCAACCCAGAATGTGTGGATTCTAATCACACTAAACAGGAATGCCGTGTGCCAACATCACCTAATTCGACAAAGCAGTGTGATTCTCGATGTGGAAATCGTAAGAATGACTAATGTGTTTCAAGAACTGACGTCGTTTTACACCTGCGTCGCCTGGCGAAAAAATTAAAAATTGTATAAAGATTTTGGTTATACATAATCTCCTTACGTGAAAAATATCTGAGATTTAAAAGTTGGACAAAAAGTCAGATTGCAAAATATACAATAACTTGTACCGTAACATTTTATGAAAACATTCTTTTTCTTGCACTGCTGACTATTGAAGGACTTAGTTTAAGTCTTATTTTTCCTCATCTGTTGAATCTGCATATCTTTTAGTTTTGAGAAAAGATTATGTGTGACATCGTCAGTGTCTGCAAGGAATACATATTTTCTTGCGGCCCAAGTTACACTTGAAAGAAAAGCAATCAGTAACAGGCGCTAACATATACATGTGTATAACTGAACTGTGGGGTCTGGGTCAGAAAATGTGTGCCCAAAATAGTTTTTCAGATCACATTTATAAGTCCATGCAAATCCGCCCGCAATCTCCCTTGTTTTACAAAATGCAAGTTAAACACAGAGTCGCGCTATATGAAATAGCCTAAGCCCATGCAGCTTGTGTTAATAGCGTCAAATTCAAATATTATGACGGACGAGAACAATTGAAGGCCCCGGCTTTTCACCCTAACGGATGTATTGGATGACTCACAAAAGTATATTAAATCCCATATTATATAGATATAAATATGCACAAATAGCCAATACATTTGTAAGTCAAACCATGGGATTGCCTATGTCAGAATCAAGAACAAAATTCACAGCAAAAATCGC
The DNA here is from genome assembly GCA_035771165.1 of Paragorgia papillata. Classification (NCBI taxonomy): domain Eukaryota; kingdom Metazoa; phylum Cnidaria; class Anthozoa; order Scleralcyonacea; family Coralliidae; genus Paragorgia; species Paragorgia papillata. The sequence continues at coordinate 2,160,556 of JAWNZC010000444.1, read as the reverse complement.
CTGTGTAAATGGGCCCTGAGAAATCTTCTAAAAAGTAAAAAGGACTTATAATTCCGCCACCACAACTCTTTCCTGACCGAATTGGTTTTCAGTATTCCTTTCTGGCCAACGTCAGTCAATTTTATTCACCTCTGGAGAAGCGCTCAGGCAGGAACGACTTAAAACCCACCTGTACGCTATCTTTCCTGTCCCAGTTGGTCTAGTATTATATTATACATAACACCACTCCTTCAAAAACCTTATACTGAAACCTTACAAAACGTTCTCAGGCATTACTAAATTAAACACCCGCAGTCCAGTTATATACATGTCAATATTAAAAGATCTAAAGAGATTGTCAATTTAATAATATTGTGAAATATTCTTTATATTCCATTCCACATAGCTCCGTATCATGGCCGTGGGATATGCCTTAGCGACGGTCGATGTTTGTGTTGGTGGGGTTGGACTGGTCCCGAAGCTTGTTACGTTAACGGTGGAACGTATAACAATCGAATAATTGTAAGTAAAGAAAGCATTTTTTGTAAGAAGTTAGCTAATCGAGGGTGAGCACAAAAGCTTTTTTTCTGGAGCCAATGACGCTTTTACAACGTCATGACAACGTAAATGTGTTGAAGTAATGAAGTAAAACCATTGCTTTACATGTTGCGTAATGAGTGACGTTTGCGGCAAAACAAAGGTATATGGTTTCAATCAGAATGATAAAATATGACTTGGCTTATCAGCAAGTCTGAAACACCGCATTATTTTTTTGTTATCAAAAATTTAATTTTTTTTCACCACTGTAACCTTGTTTATAATGATCTTAAAGGCTGATTATTGCGTGAAAGCGTGTCATTATACCCCTCATGTACGTAACGCTGACTGTCTTAATGGATCCTGGACTGAAGAAAAGCCAGTTGTAAAACCAACTAAAAAACCAGTTGTAAAACCAGGTAAATAACTAATTATAGCAAATTAATTGTTTCCTAGATTTAACAATTATTTACCGAAGTGAAGGTGAATAATAATAGTCACACTATTCACCAACAATTGTTTTAGCATATGAGGTGTACACTTCATAAATTACCCTGCGAGCAATGACTTTTTGCGTCCTTGCTTCATTTGTAATCTCGCGGGCGGATCGAAACGACACTTCGTTAAAATCGTGTATTTTCTTTCAAATTTCTGTCACCCGATAGTTGGGGCGGGACAAACCAGTTTTGATCTTGTTTGACAGGTTTTCGCTGCGTACGACTTTACTTATGTGCAAGGGCGATGACCACATCCGAGCCCACTGTGCTCGAAAAAGTCGCAACGTCTTAATTTTTCCAGATTGTGAATATCTGTAGCTTCGAAACATATATTCCTTTTAAGTGAGATAATTTTGACGGCGAAACAGAAGGAGGTAATAGAGAGCTGTACATTTCAAAAAGGCACATTCGTTTTTCTTTGTACAAGACAACAGACGTCATTTAGCCGAGATCCCGGCAAAATATCCGAGATCTTGGCATGCCGGGATGAAAATATTCCCATATAAACACTCTCTTGCCGGGTAACTCGGCTAGCCGAGTTGAATTCGTCACAACAGCGCGCGCGCCACTTATGAAGACAATCGGAAACTACTCATGGAATGTGAAACCATTATAATGCGTGAGCGGCTTTGCCGAGTAACTCGTCTCATATAAACACTCATCTTTTTTCAACTCGGCTTGCCGGGTAACTCGCCTAGCCGGGTAACTCTGCTCCATATAAACAGGCCCTAAGTCTAAATAGTTAATAATTTAGCTCTAGCCGACAAATTTACAAGGGTCAAAGCCATCAGGGGAAGGGTCCATGAATTGCAGTAATTCCAGATCATATTCTAAATATGATTATTTACTGTTTCGAATATTTATACAAATATATTTTTTACAAGATGCTACTTTGCAAATATTTGTTTTGTTTTATAATATTATGTCACACGTTTCTTGAAGTTTGACATTAACGCGAGTGTTACGTATAACTCCTTAAAAATATTCAAACGTATTTTTGTAATTTCTAAATCTTTTATTTGCTCTTAATTGTTTAATTCCCCAAATTAAAAAGATGCGTTTTCAAACAAAACTATACGTGTGAGCTAAGCCCTGACTGATTTGTCTGTTGTGTGTAAGTGGATTGGATAACCTTGATTATGATGGGTTAGAAACTTGTCGAGTTCTCTACACTTAATTGCAACTGCAGGTTGTCTAATTGTATGAGCGGTGTCAGTGATACCATTGTTTTGAGTGCAATTTGGGGAAAAATGCACGAGTGAATTTTTCAAAGACCATCAAAATGGCGCGAATCCGAATGTTTTCCCAAATTGCACGAAAAACAATGCTATTATTTATTAATAAATTAATATACATGAAAAAGTGTTTTAAGTGAAATGTACTTACGACTTTCAATGCTGTTTCAGCCTGTCCACTCGTATGTTTGGTTGTTTAAAAAACGCTTCGTTCCTATTACCACTATTGGAAATTTTTTTTTTACTAACAATCTTCTAGTTTTCTTCCAGGCATTTTACTTGGCAATATTAAAGAATAATGAGCTTTAAATTTAAATTTAAATCGAATCGCTTTCTCAATACTACTCCAAATCTTGCCGCCATATTTGTTTATTTTGTGCAGGTAAAGCCTAGGAACGAGAGGTTGAAGAATACCATCCGTTAAAATCCGCTGTAGAACTTAATTGTCTCTTTAGTTTTTATTGTTTCTGATTGGTTTATTGGCTTAAAAATTGCACTCTATCTCATCTTTTTGCACCGTATTTCAGTTAAAACTGCAATGCTCTTATATCCAATCAAATTGAGAAGTTTTTTATGCATGTTATTATAAGAGTTATCATGCATGTGCTATATATATGCTTGAAACAAGAAAAGCCATGCACGGGGGAAAAGCAACTTTGAATTACGTTCTTTGGTTTTGAGTTTTACTTTACATTTTCAACTGGAGATGCGTAATAGAACAATTATTAAATTTGACCTTTTTGATATCAAGCTAGCTAGTATGATCAACGCGTATCAGCTTCCGTCTTCCGCAGATAAAATACAGCTGACTTCGACCATCCAAAATGTCTAATATAAAGAAAAACAAGCTCATATCTAATGATTGTTCGATGTTAATATTTTGATTGGTTATCTAGGTACTAAATGTAATCCGTTATGTGGCACTGGAGTTTATAAACACGCAGGAACTTGTCAACCAAGTGGAAAATGTTTGTGCTTTTGGGGATGGACTGGACCAAATGCAACATACACAACTAACAATAAGATTTTGGTAGGCGGAACTAAAGTTTAGATTTTGTCAAAAAGGAGATTTGTAATAAAATTTTAAAATTCAGTAGATTGATGTTCCTCCCGCATGAATGTTTTAATATCACAGAAACAATAATAATAATTTTTAGAAAAAGATATCGAAGGAGATAATCTAACTTTAATACGAAAACTAGGAAAATATTACAAACTCAATTGCTATTATATCACTATCTTGACAATGCGTGGATAACTAGTTTTGATAAACGCTTTATTATACATAAAAAGTTTTTTTTATTACTCCGGAATGCATAATATTAACCGAACAGACCTTTAATAAGCAAAAATAACTACTATGTATTTACATCATCATCATCATAATTTTTATCATCATGATTATCATGGTCATCTTGATAATAATCATGATTATTATCATCATCTTAATTATTATGATCGATATATTCACCGTCATTACTATCATTATTTTTATTATTAATATTATAATTATTATTATAATTATTATTATTATTATCATTATTATTATTATTATTATTATTATTATTATTATTATTACTATTACTATTATTATTATTATTATATTATTATTATTATTATTATTATTATTATTATTATTATTATTATTATTATTATTATTATTATTATTATTATCATTATTATTACTTTTTTTCTTATTATACAACCCATCAAAAAGCGTCATGCACAATTGCTATCTCCCCATCCGGTAATGAAAAGTGCGACATACAACTACAAAAAATTATTCAGTCAACAAATTTACCAAGCAATGTCATATACCACACACTTACGCCAGCAGAAAAATTAAATTGTAGTCCAAACTACAGTATTAGCAAAACTCGCCACTGCAATCGAGTCTTAATGTTCAATGCATGTTTTTTTTATAGGCAGACTATTGTCGCGTTCCATGTCACTATACTCACGACTATCGCAACCCAGAATGTGTGGATTCTAATCACACTAAACAGGAATGCCGTGTGCCAACATCACCTAATTCGACAAAGCAGTGTGATTCTCGATGTGGAAATCGTAAGAATGACTAATGTGTTTCAAGAACTGACGTCGTTTTACACCTGCGTCGCCTGGCGAAAAAATTAAAAATTGTATAAAGATTTTGGTTATGCATAATCTCCTTACGTGAAAAATATATGAGATTTAAAAGTTGGACAAAAAGTCAGATTACAAAATATACAATAACTTGTACCGTAACATTTTATGAAAACATTCTTTTTCTTGCACTGCTGACTATTGAAGGACTTAGTTTAAGTCTTATTTTTCCTCATCTGTTGAATCTGCATATCTTTTAGTTTTGAGAAAAGATTATGTGTGACATCGTCAGTGTCTGCAAGGAATACATATTTTCTTGCGGCCCAAGTTACACTTGAAAGAAAAGCAATCAGTAACAGGCGCTAACATATACATGTGTATAACTGAACTGTGGGGTCTGGGTCAGAAAATGTGTGCCCAAAATAGTTTTTCAGATCACATTTATAAGTCCATGCAAATCCGCCCGCAATCTCCCTTGTTTTACAAAATGCAAGTTAAACACAGAGTCGCGCTATATGAAATAGCCTAAGCCCATGCAGCTTGTGTTAATAGCGTCAAATTCAAATATTATGACGGACGAGAACAATTGAAGGCCCCGGCTTTTCACCCTAACGGATGTATTGGATGACTCACAAAAGTATATTAAATCCCATATTATATAGATATATAAATATGCACAAATAGCCAATACATTTGTAAGTCAAACCATGGGATTGCCTATGTCAGAATCAAGAACAAAAATCACAGCAAAAATCGCCTGTGTAAATGGGCCCTGAGAAATCTTCTAAAAAGTAAAAAGGACTTATAATTCCGCCACCACAACTCTTTCCTGACCGAATTGGTTTTCAGTATTCCTTTCTGGCCAACGTCAGTCAATTTTATTCACCTCTGGAGAAGCGCTCAGGCAGGAACGACTTAAAACCCACCTGTACGCTATCTTTCCTGTCCCAGTTGGTCTAGTATTATATTATACATAATACCACTCCTTCAAAAACCTTATACTGAAACCTTACAAAACGTTCTCAGGCATTACTAAATTAAACACCCGCAGTCCAGTTATATACATGTCAATATTAAAAGATCTAAGGAGATTGTCAATTTAATAATATTGTGAAATATTCTTTATATTCCATTCCACATAGCTCCGTATCATGGTCGTGGGATATGCCTTAGCGATGGTCGATGTTTGTGTTGGTGGGGTTGGACTGGTCCCGAAGCTTGTTACGTTAACGGTGGAACGTATAACAATCGAATAATTGTAAGTAAAGAAAGCATTTTTTGTAAGAAGTTAGCTAATCGAGGGTGAGCACAAAAGCTTTTTTTCTGGAGCCAATAACGCTTTTACAACGTCATGACAACGTAAATGTGTTGAAGTAATGAAGTAAAACCATTGCTTTACATGTTGCGTAATGAGTGACTTTTGCGGCAAAACAAAGGTATATGGTTTCAATCAGAATGATAAAATATGACTTGACTTATCAGCAAGTCTGAAACACCGCATTATTTTTTGTTATCAAAAATTTAATTTTTTTTCACCATTGTAACCTTAATTGTTTATAATGATCTTAAAGGCTGATTATTGCGTGAAAGCGTGTCATTATACCCCTCATGTACGTAACGCTGACTGTCTTAATGGATCCTGGACTGAAGAAAAGCCAGTTGTAAAACCAACTAAAAAACCAGTTGTAAAACCAGGTAAATAACTAATTATAGCAAATTAATTGTTTCCTAGATTTAACAATTATTTACCGAAGTGAAGGTGAATAATAATAGTCACACTATTCACCAACAATTGTTTTAGCATATGAGGTGTACACTTCATAAATTACCCTGCGAGCAATGACTTTTTGCGTCCTTGCTTCATTTGTAATCTCGCGGGCGGATCGAAACGACACTTCGTTAAAATCGTGTATTTTCTTTCAAATTTCTGTCACCCGATAGTTGGGGCGGGACAAACCAGTTTTGATCTTGTTTGACAGGTTTTCGCTGCGTACGACTTTACTTATGTGCAAGGGCGATGACCACATCCGAGCCCACTGTGCTCGAAAAAGTCGCAACGCCTTAATTTTTCCAGATTATGAATATCTGTAGTTTCGAAACATATATTCCTTTTAAGTGAGATAATTTTGACGGCGAAACAGGAGGTAATAGAGAGCTGTACATTTCAAAAAGGCACATTCGTTTTTCTTTGTACAAGACAACAGACGTCATTAATTACCAACTATATACTTGTCGAACATCTAAGTTGTATTCTTTTTGTATCCAGGTAACCGCCAAGCATGCTCAAATAATGTAATACACGATTTCGGCAGTGCTTCATTTCCTGTGCCTCGAAACATGCAGGAAGTTCTGTTCACAGGATACTCATAAATGAAATAACAAATTTTTCCTATCCTTTTTTCGATATTTCCATGCAAGACGTGCCAAGCCGCTGGCAACTTGGCGTACAGTACTCGATAGTTGTTACAAAAGCAGTTATAACTTTTGTTTATATTAATAGCTAAAAAAGACAGAAGAAACATACTTGTGGTATATTTTCTACTAATTTTGACGACTTTTTTCGTTATTCTTTACTCGTTTATCAATAAAATCTCCTGTTCGGTAAGCAAAGCAATACTGGCCGCCATTTTGTTTTGCCCGAAGGTGAAATGTGCAGGATATCCTGAGATTCCTGCAGGAGTCGATCACATTGCGTAAAAGTAAAAAGAACTATTCGGCGGCAAAGTATACGTGCTAATGCAAGATATTCCAAATTGATTAGCCAATTAGATTGCGTGAAAATGACCATTTACCTCCGGGTATATGATAAATATGTAGATATTTAGAATAATATTTCACTCGCAAATCTCAACCGGAAATCGATAGACAGGTTTCTTTGGTTTAACATTTTAACATATCAGCAATCTAGACCATCATACTATTACATGCAAGTATAGCCACTTTGAGTTGACTTGTATAGTTAACACGGTTAGAAAGTGTTTTAAAAGTAATATTTTTGCATAATATGTAACGTAAATCTTCTTTACGGTATTTAAATCTAGGTATTTGTGAAGACATACTAGCCCTAACTGGAGATATTTCTAAAAAAAGCATTTCGAACGATTTTCCGTTGGTTAGATTTGTCTATCAAGGCCCCCCATACAGTTGTTGAAAAGCAGAATTGTCTTTTGTACATGCACAAGAATATTGTATATATAATAACTTTCAACACAATGTACGTTTATAAATATTACATATAGCTTTATAATAAACATACAAAGATTACACCATCCAATACGCCACTATTACAGACATTAGAAATTGATCCAGTTACAAAATAGAAAATATGGTCTCCTGTTTTATATAGCCTGATGCAAACAATTTGAAACGAGACTAAGAAATGTGGCGTAACGTCACAACCGTGATTGCATAGCCCGGCATAAACACGAGCCTGCGCGTAAGATGCAATCTATAAGTATTTTATAAACCTGTAGAGAGACACTGCATATAAAACACAATTTACCACGAGTCACATTAGTAACTCAGAGGTTTATATATATATATATACTTAAATATATATCCTTAACTCAGAGGTATATATATATCCTTATATATTAGGAAAGAACAAATATTAAGAGGGAGCAAAAATTAGCAAACATTAGTAAAGAGACAAAACATCATCAAAGAGCAAAGATTAGCAAAGAACTAAGAGAAAAAATTAGCAATCATTAGCGAGAAAAGATTAACAAAGAGCAAAGATCAAGATTAGCAAAGAGCAAATATTAGAAACAAACTAGGAGCAAAGAACAACAAAGAGTAGCAAAGAGCAAAGTGGAAAGATTACAAAGAGCAAAGATTAGCAATGAGCAAAGATTAGGTTAAATTGGCAGGGAGAAAAGATTATCAAAGAGTAAAGATTAGCAAAGAACAGGTATTAACAAAGAGCAAAAATAAGCAAAGAGCTAAGATATCAAAGAGCAAAGATGTCCAAAGAACAGAGATTAGCAAAGAACAGAGATTAACAAAGAGCAAAGATTAGCAAAGAGAAAAGATTAGCAAAGGACAAAAGCAAAGATGATAGACAAACATTAGCAAAGAACAAAGACTAGAAAGAAGCAAATTGAGTAATGAACAAAAATTAGCAAAGAGTAAAGATTAGCAAAGAGCAAAGATTAGGAAAGAAAAAAAAGATTAGGAAAGAACAAAAGAGAAAAGATGATCAAAGAGAAAATTAGCAAAGAGCAAAGATTAGCAAGCATTATCAAAGAGCAAAAATTATCAAAGAACAAAAATTAGGAAAAATCGAAGAGCAAAGAAAAAAGAGCAAAGATGAAAGGGGAAAGATTACCAAAGAGCAAAAATTAGCAAGGAGCAAAGATTAGGGAAAATTAGCAGAGAGAAAAGATTATCAAAGAGCAAAGATTTTTTTTATGAATTAAGCTAAATTATTAATGTATAGTCCAGTATAATAGTATTAATTAGGAAACGTAGTTTAACTTGTACCAACGTTTTGGCTGTGGAAATGTTAATTTGTAAAACCACTGTATGATTTTTTTTTCAGAAAAATGCCATACGTGGTGTGGCACTGGAGTCTACTGGAAAGCGGGAACTTGTCAACCAAGTGGAAAATGTTTGTGTCATTGGGGATGGACTGGACCAAATGCAAGATACACAAGGAACAATAAAATTTTGGTGAATAAAAAGTGCAATGCACATTTTATTTTATTTTATATAAATATATAATTATACAATTATATTACTTTACTGTCTTCTGAACGAGAGTAATTTAGTACCGTTTATTAGCATATACACAAACAATTGAACGTCATTTATATAATTTTTATGCAGCTAAGACTATTAAGTCCTTTTTGATTGCTTCTTTACGATGTAGTTGTTTGATTGCCCAGTAGCTTAGTTGTACCTTGGCTTTTCGATACAAGCATATACTTATACATTGTTTGAAGCTTTGCATGGCGATTAATTAAATATACACAATTAAAAAAATAAAACAGGGTGAAACCAACAAATTGTGTACATTTAATTACGCATATACTTTGTTTGTTTGTTTGTTTGTTTGTTTGTTTGTTTGTTTGTTTGTTTGTTTGTTTGTTTGTTTGTTTGTTTGTTTGTTTGTTTGTTTGTTTGTTTGTTTGTTTGTTTGTTTGTTTGTTTGTGTGTTTGTTTGTTTGTTTGCTTGCTTGCTTGCTTACTTATTTGTTCATTTCATTAATTCAGACTTTTATTTGTTAATTTATTTGTATATTTCTTCATTTGTTTGTTTGGTTCTTGTTTTTATTTTGGAAGTTATAAATTCTCTTTAGGCGGACTATTGTCGAGTACCTTGTCACTATACTCACGACTACGCTAATCCTAAATGCGTTAACTCTACTCACCCTGAACACAAATGTGAAATACCATCAATTTCCGACCCTAACGTGCCATGCGATCCACGATGTAACGCTGGTAAGTTTGTATAGATTATACACAATGTATAGATTTGCAATAGCGTATATAAGCAAATCTTCACTACAGGAATGCACTACGTGAGTCACTGACTTGTACATACTGTACGTCAAGCTTGTTTGCTACAAGATTCTGCACGATTACAAGATGCCTTCCTTATAAGTCAGAAAGAAAAACGATTGTTATTTTTGCGTCATAAGAGTTTTACTTATTCTCACTGTGATGATTTACTTATTCTCAAGTGTCACTATGATGAAAAATTCGTCAGTCTTTTTTTGATCTTATCATAAAGTACATTTAAAATGAGGATGAACGGCATTTGGGGTTTGTAAATATCTCATCTCGTTCAAGAGATATTCACGTTTTGGAAATATGCAAATTACATGGCTGATGACGTCATTTTCTCCAAACGAGCAAAATGAAAATCGTAAAATTGGGAATATCTCTAGAAATAAACAATAGAAAGTGCTCATGCTTATAGTATTAAATAAAATACGTTTCACTGTGGAACTTTAGTAGCTTTCGTGGAAACTGCTGGTTCCTGCCCCCCTCCAATGATAAAATTAATCAAGTATACAACGCTATTTACTCCAGCGAATAAAAGTGAAGATCAGAGCTTATGTAGGCATGATTGTAATTCAAACGTTTAAATCTTTCTATTTTTAAACAATGAGGCAAAAATGATAATTCCCTTTTTAAGATTAATTTTAGAGTAACCTGAGAGCATGCGCTTACCATGGCAATCACAAACATTTCACAGAGAAGTGTATTTTATTGGATACTATAAGCATACAAAGTTTAAGCACGTTCTATTGTTTATTTCTAGAGATATTCCTTATTTTACGATTTTCATTTCGCTCGTTTGGAATAAATGACGTCATCAGCCATATAATTTGCATATTTCCAAAACGTGAATATCTCTTGAACGAGATGAGATATTGACAAACGACAAACGCCGTTCACCCTCATTTTAAATGTACTTTATGATAAGATAAAAAAGACAGACGATTTTTTCATCATAGTGACACTTTAAGACTGAAATAATTATATCCATAATGTAGATAACACCAAACAGTTATTTACAAATAAGTTATAAAATATTTCCAATAGAAGAAATTTCAAGCTTATAATCTAAATAACTAATTTCCAAAAACTGAAATAAATCGGTAGCATGCACTTTTCAAGGTATTAATAAAATGCCAAAATTGTCTTCCTAACATTACAAAATAAGGAAAGACTGAGACTTAATATATAATAAAATGACGTACAGTATGCCGTTGGTTATTAATACTAAAATATATTGTTTGCATGGTTGCATCGAACTTCATACGTCAACAAGCACTCTAACCGAGCGATAAATTTCTTCAAAAATGGATAAGCCATGGCAAACTTTGAGAATTTATAGCTCAGACTATGCAGCAGATTTGCTTGAAATTTTTACTGAATGCTTTTGTCAAGCTGATCTGTTCAAAACCGGTAAAGGTTTCACTGCATGTGCGTTTCATAGACACCTTAAGGATTTATTTTAAATAAATAAAAAAGTTTCGAAACTCCCTGTTTTTTATCTATTTTAACTCCTCCAGCTTTAACTCCGCATTTGAAGTTATTTTAACTTCAAGAAAGGAGTATCAACGATAAAACATATATTTTTATTGAACGACGTTTCGATGCCATCATAACATCATTTTCAAATTCAAATGAAAGTTTACAGACGTGATTTCTGTAGTCTGTGTCATAAACAAAACAAATAAAATATTATAAAGTGTTAGAACTCTTGGGTGCTCATAGAGTTACGAACTCACATTTTTGTCATAAAATGATAGAATTAAGGAATAAATATCTGTATGTTTTTAACTCGGTTTGTTTGACTATTAGTCTGTTACCAAAATATATCAAAAAGTATTTAACACCAATTTTTAACGTAACTTTGTAAAAAAGTTGGACACACACAGATCAAGGACCAACCTAATAAATTTTGATTGATGAGAATCAGCGTTCAGAATTTCAATAAAGTCTAACTGCAAGATTCTCCGTGTAGAAAAAATATATAAAACATCCTTGCCAGGGGCGTAGCGTGATCATTTTGACTGCGGGGGTGTAACGTCTAAGTTTTACCGACGAACACGTGGCAGTGGACGCTCCTCCGGAGAAAAGTATCTAGGCACGAGGTTATATATATACATACAAAATCCACCGTTATAGCTTCATGTTTTGATGTTTATTTTCCACATAAACACCTTTATCATAATTACATGCATATCACTAAATAAGTGTATCGTTGGTTGCAACTTGCGATCCTATAACTCCGCTATAAGTCTATAAGTATAACAGTCAGTCATTGTAAATCTACAAATACAATGCACTGTATTTTCAATCACAAGACAGTGTAGTAAATCATAAAAAAAGTACAAAACGCGCATGCTGCATGCATTATTGTTTTAAATTTTAACTTTCCTAGTCTTACATATGGACCACGAGTCGGCAAGTTTATCCAGGTCAAGGCAGTCCAAAATGTCATTTGCACTGGATAAAATCGTTAAGTCGTCAAGACGATCTTGGTCTCGATTTCATTCACCAGAAATACAAGCGTCTGCACGCAGGCTAATCCCACATTCCCACGCCTGCCATGGCGGAAATTGCACATTAATTAAATCAAACATTTTTACAACTGGAAAACTTTAAACTGTGACTAAAAGTCATTTTTACCGACAACCAATTTTAATGTAGACGAACAGTTTACCGATAGCCGACAGGTCTATTTATCACAAGGTTTTCAAACTTCCTGTTTAACTGATCGGTTTTACCGACGGCTCCAGTCATTACCGACCAACTCCGCGTTTTACCGACTAGTTCAGTAAAAAGTGGGGGGTGTTACACCCCTCCCCCCATCCAAACCCCACCCCACCCCCGCACGCTACGCCCCTGATCCTTGATTACGCTCATTATCCGTATGCTAAGCAATTAGGGTACGAGTGCGTGCAATCAAGTATTTTATTCACACATGTGTATAGTTCTGGTGCGATATAAAGGGGATATTACACGGTGGCGAGAAGATATGGATTTTATGTTCGAGCCACGAGAACATAAAATCCATATCTACTTGAGCAACCGTGTAATGTTCTATTTATTATATGGACAAGGAAATTATGCGTGGAAGTGATGTTGATAAACTGAGTTTAATGCAAAAACTACAATCGCTTGACCTAAAACTTTTAGAAAACACAAATGAAAAATACAACAGCTTATTCGAATACGTCATTTTACGTGAAAAACTGAATTAAGAGAAGTTACTGGCTCAAATTTACTTTATTCGAAACTTACGGCAAAAGGCGTAAATTTTGACTTGTCGATATGTCACTCGCGAGCGTTAATACATACGAGAAATACGCTACTCGGTTCCCGGATGTAGTAAAATATGGATTCTACGAGTGTTTTAGTTGCTAGTAAAATACTCTTCTCCATATAATAAAAAACTATATATGCATGTAGAGGTCAACGACTGAAACTGACATCCTAACGCAACCATTTAGATCAAAGTAATGTTTAATTATTTAAACCTTTAAATTGAAAGTAATTGATAAATTTCTACAAATTTACGACATACTCGGCTTGTACATGGTATCTACACCACCAAACATTATTGTATATATCAAATGATTGGAATCTTGTTTATAGAAATAACCCATCAATTATAGTCCAGACACCAAATCATTTACGTCAGCATAAATCTATTCTTCTTTCAGTACCAAATCACGGAAAAGGACGGTGTTTGAGAAATGGTCGTTGTTTGTGTTGGTGGGGATGGACTGGTCCTCATGCATGCTACCTAAATTGTGGATTTTTCAACAACAGGATTCTTGTAAGTAATTAATGCCAATTTTAACTTTCTGAAAATAATATAAAACAATTATAAAATAATCTTACTACCTTATAAGCAAGGAACGATCTAACAACGTGTAAGATTACAACAAAACAAGTATACTCTGGATTGTATGGACGATTCTTCATCAAACTGGAGGTTGGTCATGTTTAAAACTTTATGTCAAAGCAGAAATTGGACTTTACACTGTTGACCTCAGATTGTCAATTAAATCGTAACTGCTTCATTTGTTAAGTTACTGTATACTTGATAAATTTCACTTGTATGAAGGTAAGAATCTAGAAAAAGAAGTTGGAATGCGCTACATTTCTTCAATATGTTAATAATATGCCCAACTCCAATATATTATTGAGTGCGGCGTAAGTGTAGGTAATATAGCATGGTTTTAAGTGCTACAAAATTACGCACAGCGTCCTCCACTCTATAGCTATGTATAGTTGATTGTTAAAAAATAGGCACACCCAGACGTGCATGTATCTACTGCGTTTAATGCCTTATATAGTTACTGTGGTAAAAACAATGATGCAACTGTGTACTTGTAACAACCTTGTATTCATAGCTGAACAAGATTCTTGACAAAATTGATGGAATTGTATCTAGTTGTAACAACCTTGTATTCAGATCTAGAGCTGAACAAGATTTTTGACAAAATTGGCTACTGTATGCTCACCTAGGCCATGCTGTGTTTTAACTTTGATAAATAACTCAGTCAACTCAGACTCTCAGAGTAAAGCCAGCAAGGCACAGAAGACTAAGTGCTAACAACTCCACTCATATCTGGCATGAGTTCCAAGCCCGGACAGGTGCATGGTCACCCATTCAACTACTAACTCAATCCAATTGGGCTTTACTCCGGTTCTCAGTGGTGAGAGGCAGTGCACTAATAGCTTGACTATTAAATCTATGGTACTAAAAGCTATAGTCATAAAGTATGGTAGTAAAACTTTAAGTAGGTCAATCAAATTAACATAACTATATAACAACTCACAAAATTTGACTTAATTGACAGTATTTAAATATTTTCGTTCCAACAATTTACCAAACAATAATGCAATCTAGTTAGAAGGTAAAGAAAATCGCTTGAGATAACAAGCATCTGCTGCAAAATTTAATAGTGAATGAAAAAGATGTCCAGCAAATTATGTCATCAAAATTATAAGAGCAACCATACATTAATTGTTCTTCAAGACATATGCATACATGCAGAAAAAGGTACAATAAATGTTTGCACATTCATAACACAGATTTTGCATGACATTGACAGCTGCAGCATACAATTTTACTCCATTATTAATACTGTATATATAGACTTGCCAGTTACTGACATTTGACTATTTGTCATCTACATCGACAATATGTTATTTAATAGCATATTTCGCTCGTGGACTACTATAGGTTTTGGGCATTGTTGGTTGACCATGAAGCTAACTTTTGTTTTCTTAGAAGAAGGTCATCCATTTCTATTCGGCAACGCACAGTCTTGTCAGTTTACGAAGCTCGACCAGACATGTTGGCCATATAAATTGCCTCGTCTGAATATGAAATCGTCCACGCAACGACTCGATTAATTTGCTTTCAAAAACTTTTATCATTATTCCAATAAAGTCTAGTACATCACAATTAAGAATTGACTACGATTCATTTCATACTTAAAATACTTACTAAATTTGTAAAAACTTCCTCTTGTTGAATATCCCGCTCCTTGTCAAATATCTCGCTCCATGCGACCATGCTGTCAACATTGACTTATGAAATACTTGGTGTACAGTAGTTATTTTGGCTTCGGTGGTCTGTCGTGAGTCAATCGTTTTATTCTATGTTTTGATTGGCTCCGAAGGCATTCTTTTCTTAACTTACATTACATTACATTACATTACATTACATTACATTACATTACATTACATTACATTACATTACATTGCATTACATTACATTACATTACATTACACGCACGAGTCACGACAGCAATGTATCTACTCGCGCATGCGCAGTATATACAAAAACGCTTCGCTTCTTCTACCACTACTTGAAAAAGTTTACCCAAAACACTAAGAATCTTCAAAATAGCTTGCTTTGCTTGACAATATTATGGAATATAATTATTAGCTTTAAATTTGAACGAATTATTTTCCACTATTCCAAATCTTGGCCCCCATCTTTGTATATTTCGTGCAGGAAGAACCTGGGAACCACTGATCTGGGAACACCATCCGTTCAAATCCGCTGAAGAACGCGATTGGCTCTTTCAAGATTTTAATGTTTTTCATTGGCTCCAAAGAGACCGAGTTTTCTATGAGCTGATAGTCAACGAGGCGAAGCCGAGTTGGCTATATCTGCTCGTAGAAAACGAGGGCGAGTTGTCTAATTGTTTTAGTATCAACCATGCTCGTGCATGTTTTAAATATTACATATATAATTTTAGTACAAACGACTAGTACAAAGTGTGAAGAAGTGCATCATACCGTAGCTATACAGATTGTAAGATTGTATGACATCATAGACTGTTTCAACTGAATTATACGTATACGAAGCTGCATACACAATTACTGAAAACAAAGGCAACTACTAAACTTGTTAAAAGTTGAAAAGATGTGCAGGAAACAGTATACAGCTAGTTTTCATAAAGAGTGACATTTCAATTAAACCTTGAACCTAACAGATTTGAAAACTGACGAGGCAACCAAAAATAGACAAAGTACATGTTTGGTAACAATACTAGAGCTGTAACTATTATGTGGTTATATACATGAACACTATCATCAAATTCCTATTATATCATAACTCAACAAATAATTGCACTTTCTAGGCTGATTATTGTGAAAAAGCATGTCATTATACCCATGATGTTCGTAATGCGACATGTTTGAACGAAAAATGGGTTGGAATTCAAACTGGTGAGTAAAACGTGTAACTTGTACGATGTGCACTGCTAACTAGGCAAAATGTTCAAATATAATATTCTTTAAATAAACTGTCAGCATTTCACGTCAATAATTCATGAGAACAATACAAAGGAAATCAGTATCATGCCCGTGATTTTATATCTGATAAAGAATTCTCCAAAATTACATAAATTTCAGATTTGATTTTCTCGGTTTAGACCGTTTTTAAAATTACTACAATTACTACGAGCTTACCAGATGTGTCGTTTTTGAAGCTATTCTTATTATACTTCGTGCATATTTAAGATTTTATAAAACACGTACTGCAAATGTTTTAAATATTACTTATAAAATAACTTCTCTACTCATAAAACTAAACAAATAAACTATAACTTTATTTATGTTTGAAAAAGTAGAGTGCTGCGTTGGCGTAGTTTTGGATAGAGCAAAGTGAAATGGTGGTAAACTACCTCAATTTTTAATTAGCAACGAAATACTGATATTTTGAAAAAAGCCCTTCATCAGAGTAAAATTACATTTTATGTGCATATAAATTACCCCTTATGAACTCGTTTTAAAGTAAACTTTCTTAAGAATTACTTTCATGAAAACTAGTTCATAAGGGCTAATTTATATGTATATAAAAGAATTTTAATTCGGTGGCCATTTTTGAATATTAAAACACGTACTGCGAATGATTAAGGTCTATATACACATGCATGCATATATATGCAGTATTCATCTACAGTATGTATATTTATTACTCTAATGCTATATACGCATAGCAATAAAACGTTAGTATAATAGTAAAATATTTTAGAAAAATGTGTCATCGTTTCAGTGTATAGCTATATAAACATAATATTTTAATTTTGACTAGAATTTAATCGATCTTAGCAAGCACTAGTGACATGAGCAACCACTACCAGCTGTCTCAAATTACCTGTCAATTGAGCTGTTAGCTGTTGTTGGTGGTAGTATTCCCGGCCCGTCTACGAGTTAACGTTATAATTATAAGATTTTATATTAAAACATTTGCGCTACAATTTTTAAAAGGTTACGATAGTAAAAGGCAAATAAAGCTTCAAGAAGAACTTGGACCCATCTTTTAAGGAGGTAGGGTAGCATCATGGATAGTAAAATGAGTAGTAAATTTTACTATCCATGGTAGCATTAATTGTTGTTTTTTTATTTATATAACTATACAATACAGTATACAGTGCATGGAGTTTATTTGTTTTATGTGAAACTTGTACTTTTTTCTTCTTAATTTTATAAAATGTTTTTAATTCTATTTTCTCTATAGATTCTTCAAATACATTGATGAACGGATATTCTTCACCTTCTTCAGTGTATCCCTAATTTCTCTCAAAATTGATTAGGGTAAAATAGTTCCAATTAGGAAATGTGAATGAAGTAATGTTCTACAAAATATGAATAAAACTACTATTAATAAAACCGTTAAAAATCTTCGTTTATAGTATGCTATTATTATGTACGTTTTCTCAAGTTTTATAGCAGGTTTTCAGAAAACTGTAGGTAGAGTCACAGCTATTTTTATCTCTACTCTACTGATTACAAATAGCCCAAATTCCGCAACACTGAATATGCAGTGACAAAGAAAGATGGAACTGTACCCTTATCACATATTTCGAATGATTATTGTGGGACAGTGAACTTGGGTGGAGAATAATAATAAGGCTCCGAGTGACAAAGCATACCGGGCAAGTAGAGAAAACTCTGCTGGATCCGATGGGATTCGAACCCGCAACCTTGGGTTTACTGAGTCCGATGCTCTACCAACTGAACTACAGGTTATAATTTGGGAGCTAAATGTCGAATGATAGGTCCCACAATAATCATCGAAATCGCCATGCATGTATGAATGAAGACTGTTGTCTAGATATTGAAGAAACTAGTCTGTTTCGGAATATCAAACACCCTATAAGCTATAAGTGCTATCATTCGACCTTCAGCTCCCAACTTAAGCTGTAGCTCAGTTGGTAGAGCATCGGACTAGTAAACCGAAGGTCGCGGGTTCGAATCCTAGCCAGGCCAAGTATAGAGTTTTCTCTATATACTTCGTCCGGTATATTACATATATTCCTTATTTTCAATAAATATAGTTATATTAAAGGGTTCACCTTTTCTTTCTCTTATATAATGCTGTAAAGATAAAACGAGATATCTGAACGAATGCTTGAAAACATTAAAAAGTAATTTTGTAGAAATTTAATATCGAATAAGAATGTGAGTAGATACTATATGCAGTCATATAAACCTTATAAATAGAATATCCTTTGTAGCATGCAATCAAAGCCTGGAAAAATGAAATAAGAATGGAGACTGATGCATGTTAGATCAAAACGGATACGACAAGTCACGATTGAGAGCCAATCATTTCCCATTTCCCAAAATTGACCTCTTGTTTCAAGAAGCAGAAAACATTAAGAAAACATTACAAATTTGGTACAACCAAAGTTGTTTTAAGATTTTTATAAAGAAGAAGAATCAAAAAATTATTATTATACTTAATTACAAAAATTAATTTAAACAGATTTTAAGAAAAAGCCAACTAAAATAATCAATTAAGACAACGCGTAATTTTCTTCGGATGAACTTCAAAGATTGGAATATGACGACTTCAAGTGCCAATTCAAATTATGCAACTTGTATAGTTGTATTAACTGATGTTTATGTTTCTGCTATTTTGAAAACATTAGTTTGCAGGTGTTCTATTTGCCTTGAAGTCGTTATCCATTCCATCAGTTTGACCCGAGAAAAAAGCGCCTGTGGAGGAGGTATATATAAAGGGGATATTACACGGTGGCGAGAAGATATGGATTTTATGTTCGAGTGGGAAAGACAATATCTCACGAGTGAGCGCAGCGAACGAGTGATATATTGCTCTTGCCACGAGAACATAAAATCCATATCTTTGAGCAACCGTGTAATGTTCTATTTATTATATGGACAATTATGCGTGGAAGTGATGTTGATAAACTGAGTTTAATGCAA
This sequence comes from Paragorgia papillata, assembly GCA_035771165.1. Lineage (NCBI taxonomy): Eukaryota > Metazoa > Cnidaria > Anthozoa > Scleralcyonacea > Coralliidae > Paragorgia > Paragorgia papillata. The sequence continues at coordinate 2,141,001 of JAWNZC010000444.1, read as the reverse complement.
AAACTACAACCACTTGACCAAAAACTTTTAGAAAACACAAATTAAAAATACAACAGCTTCTTCGAATACGTCATTTTACGTGAAAAACTGAATTAAGAGAAGTTACTGGCTCAAATTTACTTGATTCGAAACTTATGGCAAAACGCAAAAATTTTGATTGTCGATATGTCACTCGCGAGCGTTACATACGAGAAATACGCCACTCGGTTCCCGGATGTAGTGAAATATGGATTCTACGAGTGTTTTAGTTGCTAGTAAAATACTCTTCTCCATATAATAAAGGTCTTTATGTACTGTTTAATAAGCGAGCAGGAGTGTTTTATCAGAAGACACGAGGCGAAGCCGAGTGTTTTTATATCTGATAAAACACGAACTGCGAGTTTATTGAATGGCTTCAAAAACGAACCACTTTGTTCATTGGCGTAGCAAGTTTGAAAAATAACCTTGTTTAAGCCGAGAAAATCAAAGCTAAAGTTTATGTAAATCAGGAGGTATCTTTATCACATATAAAGACACTGATTAAACTTTAATTTCTTTTGAATTTTCCTCATGAATTATTAATGAGTTTTTGAAAACATGTTTATTTGCGTTGGTCCTATTTTCTTGGAATGAATGAATGAATGAATGAATGAATGAATGAATGAATGAATGAATGAATGAATGAATGAATGAATGAATGACTTTATTTAAGTGTCAATGTATTTAGCTATATATTACAGCTAATTGGGGACACTATTTATAAGTTTTAGACTAAAATAGGATTTATACTACTAGATCAAAATTTCTATATTTTTACAATAATTTACCTATTAAAACTATTAAGGATATTTCTTAAAATACACCTATATACAATATGATAAATAAAAAAATAAATAGATTAATATAAATAACATAACAATAAAAATTAAGTTGAACATAAAATACAATTTCTGCAGTTATTATCGAGTATGCTTTCTAAGTCCTGTTTTCTAATATTCCTTTTAAAAGATTCTAAGCTAGGTTTCTCTTTATCTTCTTTGGTTAATTTAGACCATATATAAGGGCCATAATATCTTAAAGAATGTTTACCGTATTTATTGTACTGTATCGCGGTATGTTTGTAATGATTAATATTTTTAATGAAGATTTCATTTAAGTGAACAGGACTTCAATTGTTCTTAATTTTGTACATTAATATTGCTGTATCTTGAATTCTTCTATTAATTCAACTTGGGAGATTAGCATGATTGAGTAGCTGCTGGTACGTAATAGTTGAGTCAGTTATATTATATACTGCTCTGAGGGCTCGCTCTTGAATTCGCTCTAAGGGCCTGTTCACATGAGACCGGGTTATCTCGGGGGGTAGGGATAACTCGGGGGCTAGGATCAAAGTTGACTCTATTTCACATAATAAAACGCAACTACCGAGTTGTCTCTGGCCCCCGAGATAACCCTAGCTTCATGTGAACGTTTCACCCCGAGTTATCCCGAGCAACAGCATAAATACGCATGCCTAAGTTGACCCTACCCCCCGAGATAACTCGGGTGAAAGCGTTCACACGGAGGTAGGGATAACTCGGGGGCTAGGGTTACCCTATCGCTCCGACCGGGTTATCCCTATCCCCCGAGTTATCTCGGTCTCATGTGAACGGTTTTCTTTTTTAACATGGAAATAAACTAACACCGAGTTATCTCGGGGGATAGGGATAACCCTACCCCCCGAGATAACTCGCCTCGTGTGAACAGGCCCTAACTTTCTTTTATTTGAAGCCCGACAAAAGTGCCACACTAAGTGACAATACATAAGATGCGGTAAGATTGCAGACTTGTAAAGTTGTAGCTTTGCAGAGGTTGGAATTAACTTCCGTAAACGTAATATCACCCCAACTTTTCTGCTACTTTTTCTACGCACAGTAGTGACATGTTTATTAAAATCAAGAATTTCATCAAGGTTTACTCCCAGTACTTTAAGATCTTCTCTGTTAGGTATTTGGTAACCGTCATGCAATACTAAGAGACACATCAATATCTTTATCATTTGTTCGATTTGGTTTTAGCGTTATCGTTTGAAATTTTTCAGTATTTGTATTATCTTATTTCTTGATTATTTAGCATGAGCTAGCTGGGCCCTGGTCAGTCTCAGGTCAGGTGTAGCCGTGTATGACTCTAATGTAAACGAGTAAAGTGCTGCATAGGCAGTGTTTTAGATAGAGCAAAATGAAAAGGTTGTAAACTATCGAGAATAATATGATAACAAAATGACGTTTGAGGCTTTCATCCGAGTAAAATGTGATGAATGACTCAGCTCGAAACGTCAGTATATTTCGCTATTAAAACTGCTCTTGGCAGTCACTTGCTCTATACGTCAACGCACGCGGCTGACAAAGGTACGAACCGATGAATGTTAAGATCCAATTTGATTATAATCAGATAAAGAAAACAGCTAAACAAGCTCTACGACAACGTAGCTTTGACCGTCTTTCGTTAGTTAATACAACTCTATTTCATGCCATTGTTGTTGTCGAACAACTTTATCTTCTGCCTATATATAACGCCAAACGATTTTACTTTAAGGGAGACGGCTTGTTAAATAGCCATGAACGAAAGGGTTAAACAGACTGTTGGTTAACCCTTTCATGCGCATTGTTGTCGAAGAACTTTATCTATTTCCTCTGTCTAACGCCAGATGATTTTACTCTTCAAAGGGAGGAGACGTATTGTAATCCATGCAGTTTGTTTAGCTTTGAGTATACTGTGCAATATAGTATCCAAGAATTTTGGAATTGATTATTAATTTCACTGGTAAAATTCAATATTTTCGGTATAATATTCGCGGCATTTTAGCAAATTTTATCAGATATTTGGCATATATGACTATATATAGTATCTATATATAGTATCAGGTATAAGACACCAATCCAATTGCTGTGTTACGAAACATACACTTGTCCTTTTCAATGTGTGTTTTTTATTTGCCCTGAACAGTTTTGGAACCATGTGGTTCAAGGATTAAGATACGTACTCTTGTTTAAACTAACTGCATGCGGCATATTTCTTATCAGCTTTTGCCTTTTAGTGTGAATGTAGATTTTCTTTATACAGCTTCGTATAGTTACATACTGTACGTGATTCAGTCAAAAAAGTTAATGATGCATGTCATATAATCTAATAGTACAATATCGTTCCGCGTTCCTCACACTTAATATATAGTAATAGTCGCCATAGTTAGTCTAATATAGTCATATTCTGAGAGTGCAATATTCCTATTTCCCAGTTCCTACTCTGACCAGTAATCTGTTGAGAGTTTAGTAAAGCTTTGAAGCAACCTATCGTATTTTGTTATCTGTTAACTTCTTAATTTTACTCTGCATTGCTAACGTCAGACGATTTTACCCGTCAAGGGGAGCCGGAAACCTAGCCAATAAATGGTTAACTCAGGCCTTGAACAAACGCCAACAATGTTTGGCTCACATCAGTAAACAAACCAACTGAAAAATCAGAATGAAGCAAGGATACAATGTCCGTAATTATGTTTATTCGAAAATTAAACTACATGCATCGATCGTTGACCTGACTTTCCTGTAAAATTATAGGAAAACTTTAACAGATTCTATGATTCCTTCTATGATTCAATATATGTTTTATATACGTTTATTTGCTAAGCTTTCGGCCTGTTGACTCAGGTCTTCATCAGAGCACTATAATAACGAGCTGTTGCCCCCAGTTGCTTATAGTTTAGAAATGTCGTGAGCCAACAGCTCGTTATTACGTTGCGGCTCTGATGAAGGCTGAGCCAACAGGCCAAAAGCTTAGAAAGCTGCCAAAAGCTTAAACGTGGTGTTTCCACAAACTTATCTTGAATGTTACTATCGCCATGAAAACTTTTAAAGAATTATATTTTATCATTCTTCGGCTAAAGTTTACTTGCTCAAAACGGTGATACCTCTACAGTCTGCCAAAATACCTTCTTCCGCCTGAAACTCGTCAAGGCACTCTTGACACTAGAGTAGTTGACCTTTACAGATAAAGAGCTCAATTAATTTCTTGTGCGTAGCATCAACGCTATAATACGGGAGTGTTTTGTGTAAGCTAATCACTGCGTTTGGTTTTCCTATGTCATGTCGCCACCGAAGTGATCTTCGTAACAAATAGGTTACACTGATCTGAAAAATAGGACTGGATCGTGTTTTCTATTGTGTCGGATGAGCTGATGTTTAAGCCAGCATATTTTCATTGACCAGAGATCATTAGAAACTGCGATTGTGCAAGCAAATCAAACTGAGACACTTGCGAAATGGGTTTAGAGTCTGGCCAATATATTTACTTTGCTAACCATAAATGCACAAAAACCTGAACTTAATTTGACGCTTCACAGTTGGCTTTTCTCACCAGATAATTAGAGCAAACGGCGGCCATATTGGAGTGACCTCATTACAAATTCAATGGCTAATCTGAGAGGAAAAGCAAAACTGAGCGACATCAAATAACTGTCTAACCAATATATCCCTTCAGTCCTTCACTAACATTAAATAGAAAATGTCAGAATGCCCTCCAACATATCTGCAACGCCACAGTAGTTGTTAGGTGGTCACTCCAACATGGCCGCCGTTGGCTTCATTTTCAGTAATAGAAACTCGATCCAGTCCTATTTTTCAGATCAGTGATAGGTTATCACTTCGATCTGAGTTACTTTGAACATATTGTATCAATGAAGCAAAATCTATTTGTACTATTATATTCTACCACAAACTTGTTTTCAAGATTGGAATATGACGACTTCAAAAGCCAATTCAAATTATGCAACTTATATTAGCTGATGCATGTTTCTGCTAGTTTGAAAACATTAGTTTGCAGGTGTTCTATTTGCCTTGAAGTCGTTATCCATTCCAGCAGTTTAAACCGAGAAAGAAACGCATTGTTGTTGTCGAACAACTTTATCTTTTTACTCTGCCTGTATAACGCCAGACGATTTTACTGGTCGATGGAGACGTCCTGTAAAAAGCCATGAGTGAAAGGGTTAAACACAGTATTGGTTAACCCTTTCGTGCGCATTGTTGTTGTCGAACAACTTTATTTCCTCTGTCTAACGTCAGATGATTTTACTCTTCAAAGGGAGGAGTCGTCTTGTAAAGCCAAGCAGGGTTAAGACTATATCATCTATTAATATATGTTTGGCTTTGAGTATACCGCAATATATAGTATCCAAGAATTTTGGAACTGATTATTATATTAATTTCATTGGTAAACTTCAATATAGTAAGATATTTTCGGTATAATATTCGCTTTAGCAAATTTTATCAGATATATTTGGCATATATCACTATTATCAGGTAGGAAACCAATCCAATTGCTGTGTTACGAAACGTACTTGACCTTTTTACTGGTTTTTTTTATTTGCCTGAACAGTTTTGAAACCATTTGGTTCAAGAAATAAGATACGTTACTCTTGTAAACTAATTACATGCATATTTCTTATCAGATTTTAGTCTGAATGCAGACTTTCTTTATACAAGCTTCGTATAGTTACATCATTACGTAATAGTACAATATCGTTCCGCGGTCGTCACATGACTTAATAATATATAGTATAATAATCGCTAGTTAGTCTACTATATATAGTCTTTGTCTGAGAGTGTTCAACATTCCTCAGTATTTCCCAGTTCCCAGTGATCTGTTGAGAGTTTTAGTAAAGCTTTGAAGCAACCTATCGTCCTTTGTTATCTGTTAACCTTTTATTGGCCACAGTTGCCTTTTGGCAACTTATAGTTAATTTTACTCTGGCTCGGGCAGACAATTTTACTCTGGCTAACGCCAGACCATTTTACTCGTCAAGGGGAGAGCTCCCAGAAACCTAGCTAATAAAGGGTTAACTCGGGCCTTGAACAAACGCCAACAATGTATTGGTTCACGTTATATAAACAAACCAACTGAAAAATCAGAATGAAGCGTGCATGCAAGGATACAATGTCAATGGAGTATAGTTACGTAATTATGTTTATTCAAAAATTAAACTACATGAAGGAATCAGGCCTGGATCGTTGACCTGACTTTCCTGTAAAATTTTAAGAAAACTTTAATGAGATTCATAAACTTGTTCATAAACTCACCCACAAACCTGACAGTTCTCAAGATTGGAATATGACGACTTCAAGAGCCAATTCAAATTATGCAACTTATATAATAACTGATGTTTCTGCTATTTTGAAAACATTAGTTTGCAGGTGTTCTATTTGCCTTGAAGTCGTTATCCATTCCAGCAGTTTGACCCGAGAAAGAAACGCCTGTGGAGGAGGTATATATACTGTAGGTCTTTATATAAACATGTTTATTTGTGTTGGTCCTATTTTCTTGTTATTGTATTTATCTTATTTCTTGATTATTCAGCATGAGCTAGCTGGGCCCTGGTGAATCCTAAGTCAGTCCCAGGTCAGGTTTAGCCTATATAACGAGTAGAGTGCGCCATAGGCAGTGTTTTAGATAGAGCAAAATGAAAAGGTGGTAAACTGTTGAGAATACTTTGATAACAAAATGACGTTTTGAGCGGAAACTTTCATCAGAGTAAAATGTGATGAATGGCTCCGCTCGAAACGTCAATATATTTCTCTATCAAAATTACTCTCGGCAGTTCGCCACCTATTCACTTTGCTCTAACGTCAACGCACCGCTGACAAAGGTACGATGAAAGTTAAGATACAATTTGATTATAATCAGATAAAGAAAACAGCTAAACAAGCTGTAAATAATTATTCTGCGACAACGTAGCTTTGACCGTCTTTCGTTAGTTAATACAACTCTATTTCGTGCGCATTATATTGTTGTTGTCGAACTTTATCTTTTTATTAAATAAAATATAAATTAAATATGAGGAGTAATATATGAGTAATGATTTATTTAACGTCGTAAGCACAGGATGTGGTCGCCCAATCATCCGAGCCAGGGGCTCATGTTAAAAGTGCACGACATAAGCTAAGACCTAAGTGTTGATTTTACGGAGGGAGGAAAACCGCAGAACCCTGCGAAAAACCCTCGAAGCACAGGAGAGACCAACTAAACTCTACTCGCATGAAATTCAAGTTCGAGAACGAAAAGTACTATATTACATGTTGTTAGAAAGGCGGAAGTAGAGTAGGAAAAATAGATCAAAACAAAGAGAGAGGGACTGAGCTAAGATTGGCATTCATGTAAAGAGGGTTTAAGTTTAGAGATTAAGAGACTTTCACGTACGAGCAGTTCAGAGGTTGAAGAGCAAGAGGAAAGAATTTTGAAGTCGTTAAGTGAAGCAGTGTGGCCAGTTTCAGTGAGGTGTGAGAGGATACTAGTCGGTGGAGGATTAACACGTTTTCTTACCAGTAAGAGCAGATATCCCTAGACCCTAGCTAAGTGATCTGAGACTCGTGTGTGTAAGTGGCGAGCCGTTTGGCCCAATGCGGTTATCAGCTTTTAGCGGTGAATGCAGACTTTCTTTATACAGCTTCGTATTACATACGTAATTCAGTCAAAAAAAGTTAATGATGTCATATAATCTGTAATAGTACAATATCGTTCGGCGTTCGGCACATTTAGTATTCAACAATCAGACAAGGAGCCCGAGTTTTCTATCGCTCATAGAAAACGAGGGCGAGTTGTCTATTTGTTTTAGTATAAATTTACCAACAAAAGTTAAATAAATTCTCGACCATAAGGTATTCTTTGAGGTACGAGTTTAATACATTTTTTAACTGTAATAACTGCATGCCAACAACAAACGTTCAACAGTCATTTCGGACATCTCCTTACAGCTGCTGACAGAGTGCCCCTTTTACCCCGCACGCGGAGAAGGAGCTAGACTCTGCCAACGTTAACGAGCTCCACTTTTCTTATTGAGCACGCCCAATCCTTTGTAACAGAGCCAAAGAAAAACCTCTTTACCAGTCAACGGATCAGCCGGATATCAACCAAAGGGGAGATTTGGTAAATCATCGACTTACCATGACCGCGCGGTGCATGCATGGGAAGAGATACGAAAGTATATCATTGCAAGATTTCCTATCGAAATCGAACGATTTTCCAGTCATCAAGCGGGACTTCCTGTTGAATCTTTGTTGAAATTTCACTCAACCGTGAGAGTAACTATTTAAACTAGTCGGGTGATAAATATTATTGCCCAGCAGATAACTTTTAAAAAGACCAAATCGAACACGAATACATTGAGAAGGTTAAAATACTTTAATAAAAACTAACGTTTGAAACTAGATTGACCCATCCAATTTCCTGGATGATCGGCTGATAAAAGAAAGTGGAGAGTCTCCTTCTCCGCGTGCGGGGTAAAAGGGACACTCTGTCACCAGGGTAACATCGGTCTCCTTTGTCCCGTACAGTAACTGATGGAAAAGTAAAGTTTTCTTGCATAATTTAGCATGGGTTTTCATGTACAATATTGAAACAATATATATCCACTCACTTGATTTGTAAAAATGATAAAAAGTTGAAAGGAACATTCAATTTAGCATGTAGTTTACATCAGGAAATCTTGTCAATAGCAAGCGTAATTCGTTTTAAACGAACATAGATAAACAATTTAACGATCTTGCCATTAATAATTTCCATTCTGACCATTTTGTAGCCGTTTTTGTTTTCTGTAGAACTTAATTATTGCTTCGCCTAAATGTTCAATTTATTCTGTCATTTGCCCACTCCGTTATAATTTCGGCGCCATTATATATTGCAGTAAGAACTGCTGGCTCTAATGATCATCGCTCGTGATATACTACGCATTTTGTCATTGGTTGATTTCGTTAAAAGAAGGCTTTTCATTGGCTTATCGCCAGAGGTTTCTATTGAACAATTAGTCACCGTCGGTAAATACACCGATAGTCACCGAGACTGAGGTGACTAATTGTTTTAGTATAATTTCAGAGGTTGATAAAAAACCCAATAACGTTGAAACAAAAACTTTTAAACTGCTTTCATTTTAACAGTGGTGATTCTGTTTATCCACAGACGATGTTAGCAAACCACAGTCTTTGTCAGTAAATAATTTCAAAAAAAGAGTAAACAACATCCTACTTCGGAACTGAACTTGTACATACATTCACATATATGCTAAAAAGACTTTTATTCTGGTGTTTTGGATCCTGTGTTACGACTTTTTTGCACTTAATTCATGTTCAATATGTTCTTCACTCATGACGAAGTTTTCGAAAACATCGCTACGACCAAAACCTAGCCAAAACATACAAAAGATACGAAGAATTATAGAAAATATACTTCCTTACCTTTATAAAGTTTTGTTTTTACGATATTTGATATGTACAACATCTCAGTGATAAATGTTTTCAGTATTATGCTCTTTTGTTTGTCTCAAAAACTACAGACCCCATTTTGAAAAATAAATAAATCAACAGTTCAATGAATCAACAAATTCTAAAATCTCATGCACTACTTCAAAATGACAACTCCGAGGGGGAGACTGAAACGAGTAAATTAAGTCAGTGCCATCTTGAATAAGTACCAGTCTCTTTTCCAAAACTACTTTTGAAGAACAATTTCTTGTGATGCAATAGTCACCGCGCTAGGCGATGACTATTACCTCAGATTCACCGCTGAGCGGACCAATCAGAAAGCTGGAAAGCCTCTTTTCCACTATGAAATTATACTAACAGCGGATAGTAGCTCCTGCGATAGCCAATGAAATTCAAGGATTTGTGATAGAAATTTGTAAATTTATACTAATTAACAATTATTCGCCGAAGGCGAGGTGAATATCGGTGTATAATAACCGAGACGAAGTCGAGGTTATTATTCACCGATATTCACTGAGCCTGAGGCGAATAATTGTTTTAGTATAAATACACATTTTCGTACTTTTAGGAACAACACTTTCTTTAAAATTGTTAATTTCCTCGTCTGTCCCATTGACAACTTGGCTGGCGGCCATTTTGAATAAACGCTGTAGGTGATTATCGAGAATTAATCCAAAGTAGCTCGACCAATCAGCGCGCGTGATTTTCTATAATCACCGGTGTGTTTATACTAAATAGTAATAGTCGCTAGCTAGTCTAATACACAGTCTTTGTCTGAGAGTGTTCAATACTCCTATTTCCCAGTTCCTACTCCAGTAATCTGTTGAGAGTTTAGTAAAGCTTTGAAGCAACCTATCGTTCTTTGTTATCTGTTAACCTGTATTGGCCACAATCATTCTCGTCCCCAGAGCCTCTCCCGTGCTGGCGCGCAGAAAAGGCTCTGGGGGAATCCATACATCATCGCGATCTGATTGGTTGTTCAAATTCAAAGGCCTATAACGACGGAGCTTAGTGAATGCTTATAAATAAACAGTATTTGAGACACGAAAACTGACAACGAAGCATAATTCTAATCATAGTTCTAATCCGAACAATTTAATCGAACGTTTTTCAAAGCAATCAACCCGTTTCCCCTTATATAATTAAATCAAACACAGAAGACAGACAGCAATTTGAAACCGATAGGCGATAGACAATAGACAGCACACTGCAGGCTGTTCGTGCATGGTACATATTAAGAATCTCATTGAAATATACAAGTCAAATATAAACGAACGGTGCAACAAATTAAAGAGAACTACCTTCACTAAAAGAGGCCGTAAATACGAAGAAATTCCGACGCGGCTCTATTGCCAAGCTCTGAAGTGAACTTGTAAATTTTAATGTCTTTTGCCCCGCCGAATAAACGCGGCGATGAGCCATGCACACTCGACAAGGACCTTCTTCGAACGGAATCTACCACAATCAGAATTGTTCCAAAGTCAAACGAGTCAATACGAGACAGCCAAACGGCCAGAATCGAAAACGAAAGGAAAATTATATTGCAAACAACTTGCAATGATCTCGTGCCTAACTCCCAAACCGCGAACTTAAACGCATGCGCTTTAGAAAGAACACCAAAGAATCTTGGTGTTCCGATTTTGGATTCCCCCAGAGCCTTTTCCGCGCGCTAGCACGGGAGAGGCTCTGGGGACGAGAATGGGCCACAATTGCCTTTTGGCAACTTATTTTAAATTTTACTCTGGCCGTTACGCCAGACGATTTCAGTTACTCGTCAAGGGAGAGCTCCGGGAAACCTAGACTTGCTGCAAATCCGCCTCTCGTTTTTTCTAGATTACAAGTAATATTTGGCATTAGTCTTATAATGTATATATTCTACACTCGAAATTTTCTTTTTCTTTATTGATCGGGCGGGCGGGCGGGCGGAAAGGCTGGCCAATAAAGGGTTGACTCAGGCTTTGAACAAATGCCAACAATGTCTTGAAGACTGCGTGAAAATGCTCAGACTTTTGAAGGTCATAAAACAAGCTTGAAATATCAAATACGGTAGTTTACATTCGGTACCGCGCGGCCAACTAGTTAAAATAAAAAAAGAAGGTATAACAGGAAATGTACTTAAAATTATCGAGGACTTCCTGGCAAACAGATGGATAACCGGCTGTTTGAGTGGAAAATTATATTTCGTCGTGGGAAAGAGTAATTACTTCGGAGGTACCCGGTTCGGTATTGGGCCTTCTATTAGTTCTTCTTTTTACTTGGGCTACCTGTGGTAGGGTAGGCAGAGTCTAGGTTTCGGCTCGGGTTCCCCACCCCTTTTTTTTGGGTGTTTAGGTTGGGGTAAGACCGGCAGGGGGTTGAGTTATATATTGGTGCGCGAAACATTTGGTATATTACGCCGGCGAGCTAAGAGATAACTAACTCGAGTACCCGTATCTGGGAGCTCACCCCCGAAGCCTATACCCGGACGGTAAGCACTAAATGCCATACCGTGAGGCCCCTTGAGCCCACATTCGGCTAATTTTGTCAGCGGTGTAACCGGTATAGTAGCAACTGTGGCATCTATATTAACAAAACAATGTTGTCATTGTCATCGTTCCAGAATTGAAGAAGTATAGGGTGTTGCGTAGGCAGTGTTGAAACAATCGAAATTCAAAATATAGTAAGCGGTCGAAACAGAGAACGTAGTAGTCTAACGTTTCGAGCGAAGGCCCTTCGTCAGAGAGAAACGTGTAGAGTGCTCGATACAGAGATAGAGCTTAATATACAATTTATTTGAAACTAGTAACAAGTAACAATATTTATTCAGGAAGTCCACTCACAAAAGTGATTTTCAGTGGAACCCTGCATAGGTAAAACATATACATACATATTGATATATAACAGATATAGCAGAAACGGTACGGTATAACAGATACGGAAGAACAATATAAATGAAAAATTACAAAACTAAAAATTAAAGTTTTAAATATTTCTTAAGTTTAAGTTTAAATAATGAAAAAAGTTCAATGTTCCGAAGTTCTTCTGGTAAAGTGTTCCAGTCTTGAGAAATATCAAATATATATACAGGTCGTCATTAATACACTGTGTTTCACAGCGTGCTCAGGCCACAGCGTGCTTAACGCAATCTCAGATGACTAACGGACCAACGATGTATCACTGAATTAAATTTAAATTTAAATTTAAAATAATAATAATAAATGTCTGGTGGTATTTCCTTGAAGTTACACAATAAGTGCTTGTTGACATGGCGACAACTTAATAAAAGTTCATTTCTTTTATTGAGTAAAGGGAAATTCTGAAATATAATATGAAATTTCTCAGTAAGGCAGAGTTCGAATCTTTTTTGTCGTTAGTCTTAGACAGAGCGCCCGTCTTTAAAAACGGATAAAAAAGATGCGAACTCTGCCTTACTGAGAAATTTCATATTATATTTCAGAATTTCCCTTCTCAAATCATTAATAATTCATGAACCGAAAACAAAGGAAATCAGTACCGAGAGGGATGTTTTGATATCGGGGGAAGAAATTACATAAATTAAGCCAACTTTCGCCTCGATTTTCTCTTAAAATACTGATTTGTTTGAGAAGCTATATCATACATTCGGAAGAGTGTTTCATCAGGATTCCAAACACCTCGGTGTTTGGAAATCCTGGTATGATATATCACTTCACTCAATAAAAGAAATGAACTTTTATCAAGTTGTCGCCATTGTCAACAAGCACTTATTGTGTAACTTCAAGGAAATACAACCAGACATTTAACACTTCCGCCGCAGACATGCATATTTAATATTATTTAACACTTCCGCCGCAGACATGCGTATTTAAATTTAAATTTAAATTTAAATTCAGTGACACATCGTTAGTCTGTTAGTCTTCTGATGATTGCGTAAAGTTGGTTTTCCACTGGCGAATTTTGTCGCGCGAAGCGGCCTTTTTCTTTTGTCTTATGAGCTCTCGAGTGGACCTAATTAAAAATCTATTCCAATCTATTAAATTTTGACAATAGCTGATGTCGCTTCGCGCGACAAAATTCGACAGTGGAAAATCGGCTTAAAGCATGAAACACATTGTAATGACAAACTATATATATATATATTAGATAGTTTCCAATAAATTATATATATATATATATATTCAATATATATGTTTTTATATGTATATATGTATATGTTGGGGTTTTTTGGCATAAAGGCTCAGACGCTCACACCAATTGACCAACGCGAATGCCCAGTCTCAAATCCAAAGCGAAAGCTTATAGCTTTCGGATAGCTATTCTTTTCACAACGAGTTCGGTTTGCGATAAATTAGAGATTTCTTATAGAAATCGAACGATTTTCCAGTCATCAAGCGGGACTTCCTTCTCACGAATAAGTGAAATTTTAAACGTAGGTTGCTACAGAGGTTAATAAGGGAGACATCGGCAGCACAGTGATGTTAACTACAACACTTGCCTAGATGACCGTAGTATTGCGGGCTCAAGGGGCCTCACGGTATGGCATTTAGTGCTTACCATGCCGGTATGCCGGTAGCCGGACGCACGTATTTGAAATTTAAACCCGGAAACTTATAGCGAGCAAAATCAGACGCCTTGACACAGTTTAGACACACAGTTCATGTTTCCCGAGTCCACGTCCATGTTTACCATTCTAAGGCGTACATACAGGTTAGTATCAAGCATATATATGTATGTTAACTAATGGAAATTACTTGAATGCTTAGCGAGCTGTAGAAATCAGTGGTGCACAGCACTTTTGAGGAACGTTTGATGACTGAATGAAGCATATGTTTGTTTCAAATTGCAACCAATATTATTATATTTCATACTGCAAGTAGTACATCATGGCAATTGTAATAGTTAATGATTATTGACTAAATCCAGTTGAATTATATTAGAATCAATGTGGTACACATGTTATGCTGGACACGAGTTAGCTTATATATCAATTGTTCGCGAAGGTATGCAGTTTTATTATTTGCATGAACCATGGACTTTATATTTACAAGGGTTAATAAACAAAGGCTCTGACAAGTATTGTGTAAAAGGTAAAAGCCAATTCGTGGTGTCATGTCGAAGTGGTTATCATGCAGATACTAATGAAAATGAACATGCATGGTTATAGATTTGCGTTACAGAACCATCGATCAAGTGAACCTCGTGGTAGCTGTGTATTAATATTAACATTGCCTATGAAATTGATCGCGTCCTTGTGCGTTTGTCATTGGGGGGTTATCAAAACAAGGATTCTGGCGTTATTATGCAGACGTAATATAACACCGTTTTGGTTGTCTGCGGCGCAAGGTATATAGCCTGTGATTAAGCTGCGCAAGTTATATGTAGCATGTATCCATTTGATCCAAAACGTCAACGGTGTCGTGGTCGTATAGACTATAGAGATATAGCCACAATTAACACTAAAGAAATCTTGCAACCAGCGACCTACGTTCGTCGTTACAAAGATAAATTGTCAATCTACTTCTGCGTCCGCTATGACCTCTTTGTAACTATATATTATAAGCAAAAAATATTCCATCGCATTGTTTAAGCTTACGGCTGTGGCGTGAGGCGCTCTAGCCTGGTACGATCAAGAAGTCAATGAAAAGGGCAGATAAAAGTCTTTTCAAACGCGGTTGCATGTCATTGTCAACTGTACTCGGGGAAGGATTCCATTTCAAGCAAACGTAAAATAAATGAAACACGATTTTAGTCGTCTGCAGCTGCTGGAAACCCAGCCTTATATATAGTAACGCGGGAATGAAATTCGGCGAAATGTACAGTCGACTACTAATTAAACTACCGTCTCTATAGGTTTATGCTTCGCTCAATATTGCTTTCGGTGCAGATGTAGAAGGACGCAGGAATGGATATGACTACAGTTAGTGTATAAGTGGTGAACCAGCCAACCAAGTTGTTTTTGCAAGGCTCTAGTTTTGAACAAGACGTCTACTCAGGCGTTCACTCGGGCTACTGATTTCTGACAGCTTCGCGTATAGCCTGTGACACAGCCGTGAACTGCAGCGGTGCAGGAAGCGCCGAAGGTTTGCTAATGTAGTATTTATAAATATAAACAACAAGGTCGTTTTTCCGAAAATTAAACAACGGATCTAATATATTTAGTAGACAAAACCTATATAGTGTCGGATTCGGCAGATTCAAGCGATCATTCTGATATAGAATGTAGTATTGTAATGCGACACGGACACCTACACGATATCTAGACATGCAAAGAGTTCAACATATTGATATGAATGATATCTTTATAATATTTGCTCTATTCGGTGCTTATTATACTAGCATTTTGTAGTTGTTGGACTTTAGAAAAGCAGCAAGGCCAGGGCCAACCTGTTTCGAAATAGCTCGTCATCTTTTAACGTAGGTCTACCGCGATCGGCGTATGCAGTTGTAAACATTTGTAATAAGCCTTTGTAATCAGCATATTTATGATGAAGACAATTATCAGCCGCATTTAATATACTGATCAACTATAACTCGGTCACTTGCAAAATATTCCAACACCGTTCCAGATCAAGATTCGAAAACACTTCATCCAAAGGTAAAGTTGTCGAAAAGAAAAATTAAACTACATTAACATGCCTCACAGTTTCGCAAAGGCTGACGGGAAGTATTGCGCAATTTGGCGGGCGCAGTTGGTCAGCTACAGGGCGCTTATATACCGGGCGGTGCAACGGGAATGGGAGAGCTGATCGACGTGTGATGCGGGGCCTGGCAACGAGTAACTGATATTCACCGGTCAGCGGTTGTTACAATGGTTGATAACATTACTCTTTTCCTTATATCGATTCATAAGCAAAAAATTGTTGATAAAGCGGTAACATTAAAATAAAATTAAAACAAAACCTTAAATATGGCTAGCAAAGTGGATTTAAAAAATATTTCAAGTTTGAGTTGGATGAGAGTACAACTGGTTCAAGTATTTTCATTAAAAATTTAATAACTGTTTACAAACTCTGGCAACTATTTTTTACACAAAGCAGATAAATAAATAAAAAATTATTACATTGGCACTAGCACCAGCATTGGAATCCACATTGACTTGAAGAAAACTTTTGCAAAAACAACCCACTCATGGGAACAAATCATTTTTCCACCAATACCACAAATTCTTTAGAACTGACTGCTTTTCACTAAAAAACAACTCCAGCAAATTCTGCAGCATTTTTGGTAGTCATGATAGTTATCATGTAATGATTTAACATACAGCACCTTGAATTAACATGTTACAGTTTGTAAATCTAATAATCTTCTGTTGAAGATTGGTTGGTATAGATTCAACAAATGCTGCAGGTTGATTGCTTTCAGATAACAGCTCAACCTAGGTTGTTTTTAACAGAAACAGCAAAGCAAAGTTAAAATTTCTTAAGAAATTTCATGAGCAAGTACAATTGATTCTTATGAATTGAATTGCTGGTATTGTATAAGATAAGGCTGTGCTTTGACCAATTGAAGAAATAAGTTCTTTTGAGGATTTAGCTCGTTTTATATACGTGGAAGAATATGTGACAACGTTAGTTTTCTTTTACTCTGAAAATTGCTGAAACTTGCTTACGACATTACAATCCTGACCATAGGCAGCCCAGAGAAACGTCTTGAATTTGCCGAACTTTTGCCGAATGTCGAACGATAACAAAACTCGCCCCATTCTCCCTTTGCCTGTGTCGCGCCGCAATGATAATAAAAATGTCTTACATTTAATTCCTGACGCGACATATTTTTTTAAGTTTGCAAACGCCATGCATAAGCACAGGTCAATGTTCGATAGAAGAAGCCTCTTGCTTCCACACAGTACACCAAGTTTCAGGGTCAAAATAAAAAATTGATCAATCACAAATTGTTTTATTTCTACCAAATATGAAAATGATACTTCTTACCTATGTCACAGTAAAATCTCACGGTGTTGGCAATGTTTTAACACACAATGCGCCGACTATACTTCCAAAAACGTATTATAATAAATGGAATAAAGAAATGAATCTGTTTAGAATAGAAGTTACAATCATTTTGTTTCAACAGTCCGGAAACTTAAGGAATACAATGACACGGTTAAAGAGAATCGCCGTATGTCAAAACAACACGTCTTGTTTATATTTCTTACAAAATTTGAAAAACATACCTGAATCTCTAGCCGTTGGTAGTAGAAGAACATACAATGCGCTCGTGGTGAAGTTTAGCCTCCATGAAAGGCATTAAAAGGCATGGACATTATCCAAAATAAATTCTCTTTGACACTAGTTTCTACACAAAATACATACTGCTGCAGTAATAGAAGTAATATTTTATCTGTAAATCCAATCAATTTCTTCTCACATGAAAAACTTAACGAAAAAATAGTGATAATCTTCGGATACACGAATTGCTGCTTTTGCTCGAATTTTCTTCAAAACTCGCTCGTGCCAGTCTACTTCCGCATCACACGTCCTGTCACACGCATCACGTCGATCAGCGAATTGACCAAATGGCGTTGCGCCGCCCAGTATATAAGCGCCCTGGTCAATGCCCTGGTCAGCTATAACCACTGACCTATATATATAACTGGACTGCGTGCTCCTATTACCTTTGAGTTAGGAAAAGTGTCCCCAAAATCGTTTTCAAAATGGCGGCATTTATGGGTCCTTTTGCTAATGGTGAAGGTCGCTGACCGATACCTAGAATCTCTAGTTCGTGTTGGACATGTTCGGTATTTCGCTTTTTTTAATAAAACTAAGCTATTTAGTCGGATAAACTGTACGTATGTCGTAGCCAGATGAATTATCTTTCTTCCAGTATATTTGATAGCTTCTACAGTGGTTTATTTCTCGAGAAAACATTCGGAGAAGACATTATTATACATACGGGGGAAAATTTCAAAATAGCGGCCGCTATTATGATTTGTACATGTTTGGTATTTCGTTTTTTTTAGGGAAACTAAGCTATTTGGTCGGATAAACTGCACGTATGTTATAGCAAGGTGAATTATCTTTCTGCCAATATATTTTATAACTTCTACAGTGGATTATTTCTTGAGAAAACGTTCGGAGTAGACGGACTAGGCAAACTTTGTCGAATTTTCTGTCAGAATTTTTGCCAAGTCAGCATAATATCGTCCTGGTCTCGAATTTGTGTAAACAAAATATATGTTGAGCGGCCCGGGATGTTTTCATGATAAGAGTCTTATTGTAGTTCTGAACTACAATAATAATAATCCTAGACAATTACTGTTGTAGCTTTCTAGCAGTCTGAATTAAAGACGTGCCGGCCGGCGGTACCGCACGAACACTTGGCAATAAAATAAACAAGACTGTCAATACACATGGTCATGGAAATCTACAAACATTTCGTTTTGTGAAGTCGCCAGCTCTATAAAGAACCGCTGAAGATCACGAGAAAATCGTAAAGAAGCGAGGCGTACCGAGTTCTTCTTAGGGGCTTGCTTAGGGGCTGTTTACATGGGAGGCGATATTCCTATTTGGTCAGACAAAATGATCCAGCAGGCCTCTTGAGTCGTTCCACAAGAAATTAACAATGACCAACCTGCATGCATTAACTCTTTCCTGTCCGAATTTATTGGTCTTTACTCTTTAGTATTTTGTTCTGGCTAACGCAGTAACGCCAGACGATTTTATTCAATAAAGTAAGAAAATCGCTTTGTATTTACATAAATATTCTTTTTTCCTACGATAAGTACATGTCAGTGGTCGCTACCATTAGCAGGAGGACCCATAAACGCCGCCATTTTGAAAGTGAAAATGGGGACACATTTTTGGCCAGCACCCGCAGTCCAGTTATATATATAGGTCAGTGGCTATAACTCGGTCATGCAGTCTTGATAGAAATACGAATCAACATGGCTGACAACACGAGTGCGCCAAACAAGGAGAGAGTTAAAACTAAATTTAAACTGTTTTTCGGAATGTTCAGAACGGGGAGAACGTTTTTGGAATACTTCTGTAACAGGAATGAAATTTTCCGTTGAGCGGGAGTTGATCAGAGTCGTGCGAAGCGCCGAAAATATGCCCAACTACGGCAATACGGCATGGAGGGAATGGACTTTTTTAGCCTGGGACTTTTTGCTCGAGGAGGTAGTAGGAAATATACTTGTAATGGTGGACCCCTACCTGAAAGTGGCTAATTGCTGTTTTATATTTTCCTTATGCAACTAGTATGTTCCTTTCTGAACATCTGACATGACTTTGCATGATATACCACCAATAATACGACATTCAATTTACTCAGCATTATGTACGAGTCAATTCCAACTGCGATCATCCCCCCCCCCGGGCAAACCCCCGGGAATTTGACTTTTCCGAAAAATTTTGGTCAAATTCCCCACTATGCGGACCGAAAACACAGTCAAATGCCCCACCGTCTGGGACTGTCAAGGCTCTATTAAAATATTTTGTTTGAAATATTTCATACATAGACAACAAAAAATTCACTACCATGAAGTTTCAACGTCCTTCTTTGCATCCCAGACTTTAAACAACGCCATCTTCAAATGTTCACGTGGAATATCGACAGAAAAGATCATTCAGAATGAAGAGATGGCTAGAACGAGGAGATTTTTTAACGTGCAACCGCTGACCAGCTTTTTTCAATAGTCAAATGCCCGACCGGGTGGGATTGCTTTGCGTCAAATTCCCGCCTATACGGAGCTCACCTTGGGTCAAATGCCCGGGGTTTGCCCGGGGGGGGGATGATCGCAGTTGGATTTGACTCGTACATTACCGCCATTATGCACCAGTCATTGTAAATTTGTACAACCCTGACAGGGATTACATTGATTGTTGCATTGTTAGCCACAGTGTATTTGTAGTGCTTGTATTACCTGTTAATAGCAAGTGATTTACCTGGTGGAAACTGTAATCGCAAAATGAATATAAGACTAGGGCCCAGCTCAAAATTTTAAAATGCAATACCACAACAAAAGGAAACCATTTAAAACAAAATATATTTATTGACGTTTCGTTACTTAACCAGTAACATCTTCAGAATGACTTAAAGATTACATTGAATATACAATATATATAATATATATTACAATATATATAAATATTACAATATATATATATATATATATATAGTTCAATCTACAGACATGGTGTTTCGCTGTACAACAGCTCATCAGTGTAGCTTGGAACAATCTGAATGAATCTCACCAATTACTTATACACATGCGATCGTCGGTGACAACCGCATGTGGGAAAGCATCGGTGAAATACATTCAGATAGCGTGAAGTGTGCATGGGCCCAGAGTGCTCAAACTTCCACAAGGGTAGTGAGCGTTGCATGCATATATATATATATATATATATATATATATATATATATATATATATATTACAAGAAAAAATGGTAAAAACCTCGAATTCGAACTGGACCACACTGATTTCAAGTCCTTGCGCAATTAGTTCAAGTCCTAGGCTTCGCCTCGGACTGGAACTTAATTTTGTGGACTTGAAATCCGGTCCAGTCCTCATTGTCGGCTTTGAAATATTACTTCACATCATGTATCCACCATGACTGAAAATGCACATATAGAGGATTACATTTATTATTTGATATTGCAGAGAGTCCCTATTGCTGCCATGAAATTAACAAACACATATTACATGTTTTATAAAATTACAGTACTATACTCAGAATTTCAAGGTCACATGTATGGTTTAGTTTACTTAAATAGAGATAATATTATAGGGACAAATGAATGTATTTTAAACACTGTATGGCCTGTGTTATGTGTATTATAAATTAAAATAAAAATATTTTCATCTGATCTGAGAAGTGTCATTTACTGTGTCCTTCCTTTAAAATATACAGTAATATTATATACATGTAGCATATAATTTATTATTATGCAGCATATAATTATATATTAAAATATGAACAAGTTCCCAAAATTGCTTAAATTCTATTGTCTTGTGCGAAACATTTTCACAAATTACTGCCCAGCTAAGGCAAAGTGTATGGATAAGGTAGACATTTTCAATTATTCCCTTGCTGGTAAGGAGACCTTTGCTCGAAACGTCAACTTGCTTGAAACACAGAAAGACCACATGAAAAAAGATGAAAGAAAAAAGGTTATCTAGTATAAAGGGAGTATGTGTACATAAGGCTCTCATTGCAAAAAAAAAAGTTAATGTAAGCTGTAGTCTGTCTATCTATCTCTATTGGTCGACCGTTAGTCGGAGGTAGCCAGAAGGCTGCTCTTTCTTTGGCTACTACCAGGGGGTGCTGGTGGGTGCCACTCCTATCCCAGATGGTGTTGATTTTGCAGAGGGAGGAAAACTGGAGAACCCAGTGAAAAACCTTCGAAGCACAGGAGAGACCAACTAAACTCTATTCACATGGTCCAAGCTCAAGAACAGGGTAATTCCACGACAGTCACCCATCCAAGTACTAACCCCATCTAACCAGGCTTAACTATTGGTGAGAGGCAGTGCCCTAACAGCACACACCACCCGTGCTCCCCCAATAGTCTGTATGTCTAAGGTAATTTGATCAAGACATAATCTTTATCAAAGTCAAGTCAATTGGGGTAGGATTTGGCAAAGAACTACTGCTTAAGAATACAATATTTGACATGCTGTATATGTATGTAAACTTTTGGCAAGAATATTTAACACTTTTAGGACCTTTTACTCTTTTAGCACTGTTTCTTACCAGCTTCAGTTTCCCTTTGATTAATTTCTTCCTCAAGACTCTCTAAATCGGCAAACTTAGCGCTCTTCTCCTCATAATTGCTCTTGAGTACTTCACCAAATTCACCAGACTTCTTCTTCAAAGTATTTCTGACTTGAACTCGTGAAGCCGTGTCCCAAAAGGCATGACATTTTCTCGCTGTGTCATATCTTCCTGAGTGTTTATTTTCTTTGCTGTGTACCGACTTTTTATACACAATTTTTCCTGTCTAAGGATACGAAATTTCAAAGGGAATATTGAGAATAGTGGCTTGGCCAAGAAGGCGATATTTCAAGATGGCGGACAAGATCAAAAGTGAGAATCAAAACATGGGTTTAAACGGCGAATACTTACAATTGCTATTTGCTGGTTGCTTTCGACTCCTCTGGTTGACGCCCACGTGGTTGACGCCATATACCTAAACTTTACTTTGAATTCTTCAGATTTTTGTTTAACAAAAGCATGACGTTGCAAAAAACAAATTCATCCCCAGGAAGGGTACACTGAGGCATATTTCGTGTTCGAACGCGAACAGAATAAAAGTAAAGGCACAAGTCCAGAATTTAAAATAAAGTTTATGCTACAGTGTACTCAAAAATGCCACGAAAAACCCATTGGAGCACACACAGAGCTCGTGTAAACCCCACTTTGCCTAAAAGTAGGGGTACACAAAACCTCTTTAGACGCAAAATATGGCCCGTGGGGGTACTACCCTCCTCATTTTTGTAGAGAGGAAGGGTAGATCTACTTATTTATGGGGGACTAAGTCTGACAATGTGTGCATAATTTATTTAAATGATGCGCACTCTTGCGTAACGTTTGCTATGGCGGCCATTACAGAAATCGGCCTCTCGAAATACGACACCTCATCAATCCCATGTGGGAGAAAATCACGCAAATCTGACCACCGTGGAAAAAAAACAACACAGAAATAAAGAACGCAAGTTAAGGCCAGTGATTTTTCGTGAAGGAAAATCCAGAGTGTTAAAATATATCAATTTTAATGCCGCATGCGTGTAGGGCTGGCTCTCCGGTGAACTGATGGAGAGCTAGATTTTTTCCACCAAAAGTATGGGTTAAATTCCCATTCAACTATTTGTTCACTCCAGTCTGACGTATAAAGACACTGTCAACTCTGCTAAGCATAACAATATATAGGTTTAGTGGAAAGCGCGGACACGGACTGTGGGTAGATTGCAAAAGTAGGTGAGGGAAAGAAAAAGACATTCTTTTTAGAATAAGTTTGAAACACTTAGATTGTAAACATTACTTCTGACTTCCAGTAATAAAAACCCATAAGGTTTAACATATAGCTCGCATTTACTTTGTCAGTCATCAGCCAGCTCTTAGGATTGTTGAAATTACTATGCCGCGGTAAGAACATTTCAGAGCGTGGTAGGTTGGTTGATCCTTGGTATTGCTTGCTCAATGAATCTAAAGTACTGCATGCAAAGAATAAAAGCACAGCCTTCATTTGCGATATCAGGGTTGGACCAAAACCATTCTGCATTAATTTTTGCAAATGAATTTACAGCTGCATGATTTGCACCCTTTGGCAGCAACGCTTTCTTCACCAATTCAAGCCGCTAACGGTCGACCCATTTTCGGTTGCAGAAATGCAACATCAAGGTCATCACATAAACCAAATTCATCACAGATATGTTGGGAACCCACACTTGTGACGCATTTTAGTCGAATCTTTTACAGCTAGATTCTTCATAGGCCATAATATCAGACATTCTATGATACTGAATATTGGATGAACGAATAGCCAACATATAGTTACTTTGGTTTCGATAAATTAACAACCTGTACATAACAAAAGATATATAGCCTCACGGAATAAGAAAATCAGTAGAAGCAACATGTACACCATTTATGCCGACCGAGGAAATGTGAGATATTTTAACAACTTTGTGATACAATATTATAATTCAATCTATTTTTTATTTGCAGATTCAAGTTCATATTATCTTACAGTTTTAACACGTGACAGAACAAAATAAGGAAATGTGGTTCTTTGTTTGTTTCCTGCTAACTCTAATTTACAGTTCCGCATGTGCATTAGGTAAGTTTTGATTTCAACAGTGTACATTAGGGCAAGCAAGTACATTATTGAGTAAAAAATAGTATAAATAAAATAAACTTTAAAGCCAGAACCAGCCAACAATTTAACGAAAAATAATATATAACATGATCCGAAAATTAACTGATTGAAAAATCAAAACAATGGCTAAAAAAACGAGATAAAGAGATGATATGGTATTTCAACTTTATTGGAAAGTCATCATCAAACCAAGTCAATGACTTTGGAATAAAATCAAAATATTACCATTTCATCTTTTTGTCTTGTTTTTAATCCATATCTTGGATTTTTCAAGATGTATAATTATGTTATTTTTTCTTTAACTAAACCTAGATATAAAACAATATTTAACAGATTTGCAACGCAATAATTATAAGAAAGAAAGAAAGTCAAAGATTCACTTGATAACGTATATACGTGCAACCGTGTAAATAACTTAAAAAAAAACACATTTCTTTGTAGTCAGAAAATAATTTTGTTCTTTAGACTTGCGTCTTACTGGATTTAGCAATCGACCAAATCGTGGACGCGTTGAGATACTTTATAATGGGGAATGGGGCACGGTTTGTGACGATTTATGGGACTTTAATGACGCTCGGGTGGTTTGTCGGCAGTTAGGATTTCCCGATGTACTTAGGGATCTAAATGGGAAAAATGTTCCAGATGGTATAGGCAAAATATGGCTAGATGATGTAGACTGTAATGGGAGAGAACTTTTATTATCCAACTGTACTCATAATGGATGGGACGCTAGCGATTGCTACCATGATGAAGATGCAGGGGTGGTTTGCAAAAGAGGTAAGTTTTTGACATAAAATATTTTTCAGTGATTGCATTGCATTGCTTAAAATAAGAAATCCTTATATCTAGAAGCTTTGGTAAATAAATATTGTCAAAAACTGCAGAAAATAACACCATGCTATTTCTTGGAGAAAAATATTGCTGTAATATTGCTGTTTGCTTTAGGAGAAAAGACGATATTTTTTTCCATCTACTGGTTTACTTAGATAGTAATTAACACTCAATTCTCACTCTCTATACTCTATTTCATTTTAGCAGATGCAAGATTATGGTTGGGTATATGCCTGCTGTCACACATTATCCCCATACCGTGCGAAGAGTCTTCGCTATTTACTCCGGGCCTATTCTTTCCGTTATTACAGATTTTGTTTCGATTCATTATCACACATAGACCTTATGCAATACCAGAGTACTAGGTTCGACCGTTTTGATAACATGAAATCGAGGCGGGTAGATACTGCATGGTGGTGTGTTGATTTCACCTTCAACAAGGCTTCAAAATAACATGAAGCGATAACTGCATGAATTATCCTACACTGCCAACTGCGAAACCAGTGAGTTAACTCGGAAAATGGAGCTGTCCAAACATGATTTGAACTAGCACCTTTGGGAATTTGAACTAGCACCTTTGGGAATTTGAACTGATGCTTTACCAATGGAACTATAGAGTTAATACCACCGAGCGAATGCGAACGTATCGAAACGAAATGGTCATAAATTGCCGTGTTCCCCTTCACACAACGAAAAAAAGTGGCCAATATGGGGAGAAAGTGTCACACTATTAGTTACTATCATACATAATAAGGGGGCACTGGAGCTTAAACTTGAAGCCAACCGGTGTAACTACCTTTTTGTATTTATGTTATTTTCGTCCAGCTTATATACATATACTCCCAACCCTATAAATTAACGAAACAAGTATAAGCAACTATAATTCGCGTTCGCGTACAGACATGGAACTACGCCGTACACAGACTACTACAAGCATTTTGACTAAAGACATTTCTCAGTATACTTTTAGTATTACTAAGAAATAGTGATAAAAACCTTTTCACAAGAAGAGCCTTCGATCGTGTGCTGACCTTTTCACGATTCTCCACAGCACTTGAGCCAAAACTTCAACTCTGCATTTTTTTAGTTGTGCGGGGTTTCACTTCCATTCAATGCACTGCCGGATAT